>OX401415.1:34192072-34217072 GCA_947846245.1 Cerastoderma edule
TTGACAGAAAGTTTGAAAGTTGGTCACTTAGCTCCTTAAGTGGGCTCTCAATAGACATCTCGGAAGTGGCCCCCTGTTCGGCCGCGTCTTTACTCTCTGGTCTTGTCTTTTACAAAATCATCCATTTTTTTTATTCTTGTATGCTTTTCTTCTTTTTTTTTCTTATCTTTGATTGGAAATGTGGTATCAAACGTCCAATCTAAGGCACTTAAGCTGGTATTGGCTTCGCTTGAAGATGACGGATGATCTCGCTTACTACTCATGTTCGCACATAATTACTAGATGTACTGCTTAACCAGTGTTAAGGGTTTATGTTTATACAACGTTGACTGGCCGATAACCTGTGGTCAGTTGGCAGGTCAACAAAGCGTGACGAAAAATCGGCTATAGGAGAAAGTGTGGAAAAGTACCATTAGAAAAATTTAAAACTTAGTATTTTCACTGAGGCACTGTTCGTACCCCACCCTTTCCTGTTTAGAAAGGAGACAAGTTCCCAAACGTTCAAAGCAATTTCACAGTCTCATACATACATACATATCAATCAGTACTTTGGATTGCAGATCCTTCATATGTTCATATAACTGCCTGTACTGCTCCAAAAACCCTGTTCTAACACTGTAAGTGCCTTTTCATCTTCAAAAATGTCTAGCCGATGAAAAAAGACATTGTTTACATTTCAACCGGAATTATGTTATAATAGTTGAAATAACTAAGAAATAACTTAGACAGAGGATTTCATGTTTTGTAATGCTAATCTATTAATTGAAATAACTTAGAAAGAGAATTTCATATTATGTAACGATAGTTTAGATAACTTAGAAAGAGAATTTCATATTTTGTAATAATAATTGAAATAACTTAGAAAGAGGATTTCATATATTGTAATGATAGTTGAATGATAGTTGAAATACCTTAGAAAGAGGATTTCATATTTTATAGTAATAGTTGAGATAACTTCGAAAGAGGATTTCATATTATGTAATAATAGTTGAGATAATTTAGAAAGAGGATTTCGTGTTTTGTAAATAATAGTTTAAATAACTTAGAAAGACGATTTCATATTATGTAATGATAGTTGAAAAACCTTAGAAAGAGGATTTCATATCATGTAAGTATAGTTGAAATAACTTCACATGAGAGCTAAATTTTTGAAAGAATTTCTTTAGTTAAATCCAAGGATGATTAGTGTTTAATATATAAGTTGATTACACTGGTGATATGGAAACATATCCTGATGTAGTTTCATTGATTACACTGATGATTGGAACTACATCAGTTAATGTTTCCATATCACCAGTGTAATCAATTACACAACATCAGTAAATGTTTTTCATATCTCCAGACTGTGTTCTCAATGAAACTACATCAGTAAATGTTTCCATATCACCAGTGTAATCAATGATACTTCATCAGCTAATGTTTTCTATATTATCAGTAAACTCAATGAAACTACATCAGTTAATGTTTTCCAAATAATCAGTATACTCAATGAAATTTCATAAGTTTATGTTTCCATATTACCTGGAAATCAATAAAACTTAATCAGTAAATGTTTTCAATATCACCAGTGTAATCAACTAAACTTCATCAGTTAATGCTACAATCAACAGGGTAATCAATGAAACTAGAGGGCTTCCGTGTGGTTAGAGAACAGAACTTAAAATGACATGGCCCCTTTCCGCGTGGGTTCAAACCTGAGAGGGAAATGAATTTCCATGAGAGGCAGTCTCCCGACTGACTTACGAAATGCCGATGGTTATACCCGCCTTGACCAGCCCTTATGGGCAATTGAGTATGGGGTCGTCCTCCATCATCAAAAGTCGGGCATATCTACATAAATTTATAAAAAATAGAAAAAATCAATGAAACTACATAATTTAATGTTTCCATATCACCAGTGTTCTCAATGAAACTACATCAGTTAATGTTTTCCATATCATCAGTGTAATCAATGAAACTCCATCAGTTAATGTTTTCCATATAACATAACATACATAACATAACATAATTTTATTAGAACTTAGGCACATAGGCCCATAGTTCAAACACGTTTACAATTACATGCATGAACATAAATAAACAATATAGATATGAAGTAAATCACATACAAATTACAATATATTTGAGATGGTTAAAAGGATTAGTACATTTTTGAATGAGAGTGGATGAAAAAGACCTTACATCCAAGCAATAAATAAAACTAACTATTCTGTCTAGACATAAATGTGTTTCTTTCTTGGAAAGCATTTTTACAAAAAAGACCAAGGTTAAACAGAGTTTGTTTATCAGAAGAGTTTAGTAGATCAATAAATTTGAAAACATTTGGACGTTCTAAGTATCTGGTATCAATATAATTATCTCGTATTCTCTTAAAATAAGGACATATTATAACAAAATGATATTCATCTTCAATGTCATTCAAATTACATAATTCACATTTTCTATTACTTCTTTCTATTCTTCTGTGACGACCACTTTCTATCATTAGATTATGTGAAGATAGCCTTAACTTAGCGATTTTGTTTCTTATTGACCTTTTCCCTATAATATCGAGGTACTTTGCCCTTGAAAAATCTTTTTTAAAAATTCTATATAGGCTCAAAGAAGAGTATTGTTCAATACCTGTTTGCCATTGAGAGATATATAAATCCCTTAATCTATTTGTCAGTAATGGTATGAATACATTTATTGAAACTGATTCCGGAAATAACCAAATTTCTGCAAATCCAGACGATTGCAAAAGAGCTTTCACTTTATTGGACCAATTTTTAATATTTGAGTTTGTATCAATTTGTTTACGTTGAAACTCAACTATTCCTGAAAGAATACAGTTAGAAGATTTAACGCTGTGAAGCTTAAGCCAATATTTAACAATTCTAATTTGTCTTGTGATAAAAAGTGGGAATCTTCCTAATTCTGAGTAAATTGCTAATGAGTTAGTAGACATTTTGACATTCAGCATCCATTTACAAAACTTTCGATGAATGCGTTCAATATTTTCAGCCATATTAAAACCCCATGATTCACAATTATAGTTAAGGATAGATGCTACATATGTATCAAACAGGTTAAACATAATATTTATTGGTATTTCCATATCTCTAGTAATATTGAGAAGGGAGCACATTGCTCGTAAACCCTTTCCAGCTAGTGTTTTGGTGGCGTGCACAAATGACCCACCACTGGAGAAGACGACACCGAGATAATTAAATTGACTGACAATTTCTATTTCCTCTCCATTGATGAACCATTTGCACTCGCCTCCAAGTTGTCCCCCTTTACGAAATACGACGATTTTAGTTTTACCAGTGTTTATAGATAAATTCCATTTGAGACAATATTCATGTAAGCTATCTAAAGATTTTTGCAAATTGGCCGCTGAATCTGCTAGCAACGCTGCGTCATCAGCAAACATTAACAAATAAATACTCAATTGTTCAAGAGTGATACCAGAAAAAACATTATTCTGCAATTGTAGCTCTATGTCATTTATAAAAAGTGAAAACATCAAAGGTGAAGTAATCTCCCCTTGCAAAAGCCCCAGGTCGCTTATGAAATAGTCCGATAATGAGCCCATATGCTTAACACACATTTTTACCTCTGAGTACATCGACCTGAGTACTTTTAAGACCTGTCCATCGATACCCGATTTTATCAACTTAAACCAAAGAGCGCTCCTGTCGATCAGATCATAAGCTTTACGAAAATCGATAAAACAAACAAATAATTTTTTCTTGCTGTCAAACTGTTTATCAATAAGAGAATTCAATATAAAGACTGCATCTGCTGTACTGTAACCAGGTTTAAAACCAAATTGAGCGTCTGTTAGAGCATCTGTTTTCTCGGCCCAATCTTTCAATCTATTATTTAAAATACCTGTAAAAAGTTTTGCAAAACAACTAATAAGCGAGATACCCCTGTAATTAGAAGGGTCGGATGAATCACCCTTTTTATATATCGGTATAATAAGTCCGGTTGACCAGCTTTTAGGAAATACCCCAGACATTAAAATATGATTAAACAACAACTCAAATGCTCGACCAGTGTGTTCCACGCTTTCTTTTAAATACTCATATAATATATTATCTAAAGAGCATGATTTATTGTTCCCCAATTGTTTACATGCTTTTTGTATCTCACTCTGTGTGATAGGCTGATCTAGCTCGATAAAGGTAGAACTGCCTTCTGGGGGTTTAAAATTGTTTACATAATCTAAAATTTCCTCACTAATTGGAATATCGTTCTCAGACGAAATGGTTTTAAAATACTCGTGAAAATGCTCGAGTGAAATGTTGTCTGCATTATTTGAATTTCTTTTAGTCTTAAATAATTTCCAAAATTCTCTAGGCTTTTTTCTTCTAGTTTCATTCATTTTATCCGCCATTTCCAAATTGTACTGTGTTTTTCTTTTTCTACAATGATATTTAAAGTCCTTCCTTGTAAAAAACATCCGTTGACGAGCATTTTCCGAAATTTCTCTGTTAAAACATTTTAAAGCCGAACGCATTTCGTCTCGTTTCCTTTTGCAACTAGCATCGAACCATGGTTTATCGTTTCTTCGGTTTTTTGTAAAATCTACCTTTTTATGTTTAATCTTTCGAAAGTATTTACTTCCACAAGTATTGAGAAAATCAGTGAATTTTGAAACAAGTATGTCGGGATCACTGTCCTTTTGTATTTCCTCGAGTAAAAATTGCTCGATCGTGCCAATACCGCTCGCCACGTCATGTAAAAACTGTTCACGATATTCATCACTCCACCTATAAAACATCGTGTCTTTGTGAGCTGTTTTATGAGTGGTTGATGTTATCTTAAAAGAGAAAAACAGTGGCGCATGATTTGAAAATTCATTAAAATCTAATACTGTAAATTCCTGAAGATTATAAAAATTTTCGAATTTTGTTAGTAAATAATCAACAATGCTTTGGCCATTGTGCGTAACGCACGTAAGTTTACCAAAGTTTTTGTCATTGGAAAAGCGACCATTAACAATTCTCAATTCTGTAGACTTACAGATATCGAGCAAGTATCCCCCAAACCTGTTTGTCCCCAAGTCACTGGAAGTGCGCATTGGGGGCAAACTAAGCACGGGCAATTCTCCCTCAATATCAAGCTCACTATCATTCTCAATAAAATCACAATTTCTTCCGACACGACTGTTTGTATCTCCTGTTACATAAACGTTACCCTTATTGCTAAAGTAAGATACATCGCTTTCTATGACCTGAAATAAATCCGACTCATATAAATCATGCGAGGGTGAACCCTCTGGTGCAATATATAGCGCTGCAATATACACATCATCGTCAAAATGAAAATAGGCATGATCTAATTTTAACCAGACTAAGCAATCAATATCATTTTTAACTATTTTGACACCCTTTTGAATATTGTCTTTTATATATACTATAAGACCTCCGCTGAATCTCTTTGCTCGTCGATGCTGGAATTTACGGTAGGAATGAACAGGTTGGGAATACCCTTTTATATCGATGTTTGATTGTTTGTGTGTCCATGTTTCACTAAGACAAATTATATCATATTGGGAAATAAAATGCAGAAAACTATCGTCTGCTAACTTTTCTGACGTAAGACCTTCAATGTTCCACGAAAGGCACCGTAATCCACTCTCACTGTTGTTCTAATCTTTTTTCACGTACAGGTTGTTATCTATATATAACTTATCAACTCTCAGAAACGCTTCCTGCCCCCTTTCGCGTGCCGCCTTCATGATTGGTACAAGTTCTCGTCGCGCCTTCATTACCTCTTGTGGGTATTGCTCTGATATCCCGTAGTTTGTACAAGTGTACTCAATTATACCACATTAGTAAAGTTTTCATTATCACTAGTGTACAAATCAGTAAAAGTTTTCCATATCATCAGTGTTCTCAATAAAACTACATAAGTTATTGCTTTCATATCGCCAGTATACTCATTGATACTTAATCAGTTAATAATTTCCATATCACCAGTGGAATCAATGAAACTACATCAGTAAATGTTTTCAATATCACCAGTGTTATCAATGAAACTACATCAGTAAATCATATCATCAGTGTAATCAATTAAACTACATCAGTTACATTTTTCATATCGCCAGTGTTCTTAATGAAACTACATAGGTTAATGTTTTCCACATCACCAGTGTAATTAATGAAACTACATCAGTTAATGTTTTCAATATCACCAGTGTAATCAATGAAACTACATCCGTAAATGTTTTCGTATCACCAGTGTTCTCAATGAAATAACATCAGTAAATGTTTTGCATATTGCCTGAGTACTCATTCAAACTACATCAGAAATGTTTTCCATATCATCAGTGTAATCAATGAAACTACATCAGTAAATGTTTTCATAACACCAGTGTTCTCAATTAAACTACATCAGTAAATGTTTTCATATAACCAGTGTTTTCAATGAAGTAACATCAGTAAACGTTTTTCATATCGCCAGTGTTCTCAAGGAAACAACATCAGTTAATGTCGAAAATGTTTTCATATCACAAGTGTTATTAATGAAAGTACATAAGTCAATGTTTTCCCTATCACCAGTGTAAAGAATGAAACTACATATGTAAATGTTTTCCCTTTCACCAATGTTATTAATTATACTACATCAGTTAATATTCTCCATAACACCAGTGTTCTCAATGAAACAACATCAGTTAATGTTTTCCATATCACCAATGTTACCAACAAAACTGTATCAGTAAACTTTTTCAATTTCACCAGTGTTCTCAATGAAACTACATCAGTTATTGTTTTCAATATCACCGGTGTCTCCATATCACAAGTGTTTTCAATAAAATATCAGTTAATGTTTCCATGTCACCAGTGTACTCAATGAAACTACATCAGTTAATATTTCCATATCACCAGTGTACTCAATGAAACTACATCAGTAAATGTCTCCATATCACCCGTGGTCTCAATGAAACTACATTAATTAATATTTCCATATCACCAGTGTACTAATTGATACTACTACATCAGTGAATGCTTTCATATCACCAGTGTACTCAATGAAACTACATCAGTTAATGTTTCCATATCACCAGTGTACTCAATGAAACTACATCAGTTAATGTTTCCATATCACCAGTGTACTCAATAAGACTACATCAATAAATCTTTTCCATGTCACCAGTATTCTCAATAAGACTTCATTTATAAATGTTTTCCATGTCACCAGTATTCTCAATAAGACTTCATTAATAAATGTTTTCCATGTCACCAGTATTCTCAATAAGACTTCATTAATAAATGTTTTCCATGTCACCAGTGTTCTCAATAAGACTACATCAATAAATGTTTTCCACGTCACCAGTATTCTCAATAAGACTACATCAGTAAATGTTCTTCTTATCACCAGTAAACTCAATAAGAATTCATCAATTAATGTTTTCCATATCACCAGTATACTCAATAAGACTACATCAGTTTATGTTTTTCATATCACCAGTATTCTCAATAAGACTACATAAATAAATGTTTTCCATATTACCAGTAAACTCAATAAAACTACATCAGTAAATGTTTTCCTTATCACCAGTATTCTCAATAAGACTATATCAGTAAAGGTTTTCCATGTCACCAGTAATCTCAATAAGACTATATCAGTAAATGTTTTCCATGTCACCAGTAATCTCAAGAAAACTACATCAATAAATGTTTTCCATATCACCAGTATTCTCAATAAGACTACATCAATAAATGTTTTTCATATCTGATTATCACCAGTTTACTCATTTAAATATCTTTAGTTTATGTTTTCCAGTCATAATATGCTCAATAATACTCGATCAGTTAATATTTTTCGTATCACCAGTGTACTCAATGATACTTCATCAGTAAATGATTTCAATACCACCAGTAGATGTAATGAAACTTCATGTTCATCAGTTAATGTTTTTCATAATGCCATTTTACTTAAAGGCCCATAAAAGGAGAATAGTACAGATAAATTACTGAAAAGTATAGGGAGTTATTTTATCATGTTCATAAAAGTCATGACAATTTATTTACAAATGCATTGAGACCCTATTAAATAGACTCCTTTAACATAAGTTATTCTGTGCTTGAAATAAAGTTGTTTCCAATTCAATCATGTTTATCAACAACCTGTTTGTTTACATATTCAAAATAACGCATTCTAATTTGTTGGTTAAAAATTGGTGTATCAACTGTCAAGGTCAGGGATGAAAAAAGTCACACAATCTGAATTATTAAACTGGCTAATTTGGGTTATTTCTCATTGACTTTCACGTTTTAGTTGTGCTCATGGGTTTTCTGGTGATACTTGTTTGAATCTGATCAAAAGTTAACCAAATTATACAGTTTGATATAGCATTAGTCTCCTTTTATGCGCCTTTAATAATAATACATCATTGGATGATTTCCCCATTGCCAATGCATTCACTGAATGTTCACCAAGAACTTTGATATTTAGCATAATCTTTTTGTAGAATTTCTTTCCTGTCATTGTAAGTCAATCTCTGTCTCAAGGAGTATAGTAGCAATAGTTCTGAGAGTTTTCATGAATACAAGGCTTGAAATCAAGAAGGAACCAAATGTTAGTCTGCTTTGTTTTTCAGCCCAACAGATGAATTATGAACTTCATATGACAATGAAGTACATGTATCAAAGAGTCAAGACTTTTGAGGTGGATGCATCAATTCCTTGTGAGTTTGAAAAGTATATGATATGGCATTATGTACTGGGAAACTCTACTTTATTCAACGATAAACGTGGAATTTTGAAAACAGAAAATGAATTGGACATTGACATAGAAACAATAGCAGGAGATGAATGGCTCATCATAGATAAAGGAACTCTGTCAACAAAGCTTGCTGATCCTGAAATAACCAAAACAAGAGATTTTATAGTGCATGCAATTCTTCGTGGTTCAGACACTTTGTTGATAAAAAGTTTTTCAACTATTGGAGTTGACAAAAGTTATTTTGCTGACTTGATGATGGAAAAGATAGATTCTACTCATCAGCACAAATCTTGGCTTTTCACCGACCAAGAATCAGATTTAGTACACTGTGTCTATGAAAAGGAACTATCAAACTTTGTAAAGTCTGTCAGTCAAGAAATATTTACAAAGATTGGATGGGTAGAAATACATTTAGAACAGAAACTGGTGTTTTACAAAGTACTTCAAAGTTTCAAAGTAAGAGAAAAAGTTAAGAGTAAATACAAAGGCAAAGTCAAAATGGCTATTGATTTCAAAGAGTCGGCAAACAGCTGTGGATTGATGCTAAAAGGTCAAAGGTCTGAAGTGGAATCAGCAGAAATATGGATACAAGATACATACATTAAAGACTTTGTTTTCAATGAATTGAGTTTCTGCGAAATCAAAAATGTATCAAACAGTCATGCGATTGAACATATTGCCGAAGAGGTATTTCAAGAGTATACAGAGGTATTTTGGTATGTCAATTCTAATTGTGAAAAGATTAGTATTTGTTCAAAAACATGTAAAGAGACAGATAATGCAGCTGCTACGCTAAAAAAATGTTTGAAAAAGTACAGATATCCTATTAAGGTTAAGCAGCACCTGGAAGCTATGCCTGAATTTAGGGATGGTAGAGCATGTATGGAGGGAGTAAGTGATAATGCCCAAGAAATCTGTGTGATTGCCACGACAAGATTTTTACAAAAAATAGATGAGAAACTGAATACTGATAGAAATGGCACAGAAAAACACAATCAACCAACTAATGTGAAGGTTCTCTTTAAAGTTGATGATAAAGCAGATTTTGAGGTCATTCGTAGATCTCTAGAATTTAAACCCATGAATGGTGTGGATATTAAAGAAATGTCAGATGGGGGGCAGCTGGGTTTTATCTTGTTCGGGCCCTCTTTAATGTGCTCGGATGTGAAAGGAAAACTAACCCGAAGGATACATGAGAACAAGGAGAGAATGAAGGGAGCTGCAAAGCATCACTGGGATTTACAAAGTAACCATGTGACTGTTCATTCGTCCTGTGATACCACAGTTATGGAAGACATGGATGTGTTAGTTGATACTGGTGCACATGGAAAAGGTACAGTAAACTAGTTAAAAAACTTGCTTTGATAATCAGATGGAAATGTCTGCCATGTATTTGGGTTGTCCTGATAAGTTGAATTGGTCATGCTACATTGAATAATATTTTGAGGAAGTCAAAGACAAGCCTTTCGAATGATCAAACCCAATCTGCATCTATTAGCTTATTTGACATAGAAATTGTTGATTCCTATTGTAATCTACAGAGTGAAATCTTGATTGAATTTTTGTTTGCTACTGTACTGTCTCTGAAAGTTCAGTTATGTGTCACCTCAGCAATCTTATCACATACATATAAGTTTAACATGTTTCATTTTATAAGGATGCTGATAAACCCTTTACCAAACACCAAATTTTCAAAAGAGTTTGCAGACGACATGTCAAAATATGATGAAATTGGCAAATAATCTTCTGATAGGCAGAAAAGATTATGGGAAAAGGAAAGATTTCGCATTAATAGCAATTTCTTATTTTCCAACAATGTTTTCCAAATTCGTCTGCAACAAAGTAGTTAAATGTTGTTATTATTTGGTAATGGGTTAAGGAAGTATTCATGGAGATGTGACAAGGTTTAACCATGGTGGTTATAATTCAAATTCTTTATAGCCCTCCATACAACTCTCAGCCCTCTATGAGAGGTATAATGTATGCTTGTTATATTTCAACATATGTCATGCATGTGTTATCTCAGTTTTGTCTTTCATTCAAAGGGTCTTGTGTGGCACAGTGGTTTAAACGATGGATTAAGAGCTCTGGGGCTGTAGGTTTGAGCCAAGCAGACACCTCTGATTTTGTGGGATTGACCTTCGGCAAGTCTTATCAGAGCCCTAGCCTTGTTCTTATGGAGCCAGGAAAGCTGTTACATAACTGAAAAATTGTTCATATGGCGTTAAGCACAATACAATCTTTCATTCAAAAAAATAATTATATGCAATAATATATAGTGATGTCTCAAATATTTTTATTTATATCGCAGCCACAGTTAACATATCGATCAAAACTGATTCTCCCTTTTTTCGGTTCACCTGAACACTGAGGGGGTGAGGCATCCATTGTCTGTTTTCCACTTTTTCTTCTTGTACCTAAGCCACTTTAACCCATTACCAAACAATAAAGACATTTGACCAGTATGTTGCAGATAACTCTGGAAAGCATTGCGGGAAAAGGAGAAATTGCTCTTATCGAGCTATTACTCCTTTTTCCACAATGTTTTCTGTCCTATGAGAAGAGTATTCCATCACATTTTGAAACGTCGTCTGCAAACTCTTTCAATTTGGGAGAGTCGAAAATTAGTTGTTTGGGAAATGGTTAAAATGTATTTTAGATGTTTTGCGCTCATTTTACTTTCATTCGATTTTAGATGCTAGAAGAGAACATAAAACAGATAATAAGGAGCTTGGAATCAATTTTGACTTGTTGAAAGCCCAGGTAAGAAGATAAATTAGCCTTAATCCTCATACGAATGTGAAAGGAATAAATGTTGATCACATGTTAGTTCAAATATATAATTAGGTTCTTGTCAGCCAATCCATAACTAACGCTTTTTAGAAAAGGTGCCATGTCTTAAAATGAAGTGGTCTACAATGGCTGCGGTCCGTAATTGTGAAAATGATGGTTTTGATTGTCATATATAGTTACCAACAATGATACACTAAATCTTTGATTGCGCATATAGGGTTCATTGTAATATATCCATGATGACAAGAACAATATTCTGTTCGAATATTCAACGGATATGTCTGAGGCTTTGGGATATTATCACCAACAATCACATGGCAGTAAAAAGCAGAGGCATCAGCTATGTGTGTACTTTAAGCTATACTCACAAAAAGCCTTTTTTCTTCCTTTCTTTTGGCGTTTTTCATCTTATATTACACAAAAAAAAATCATTGAATAAAATTGATACTTAAAATGTCAATACAAAACAATTGCCGTATAAAAATGGTCTGCTGCAAATGTGTCTAGATTAGTTTGCATTGAGATTGTCATGGGTATGGACAAACAATTCGCTTCATTTTATTGTACAACTGCATATACAATCTGAACACATCGGGTTTATCCAATGAAAACACCTCTGAAATAATAGAGGTGACGCCATATTGTTTCCCGCGAGAATGACATCATTTTACTTTGGTTTTTAAAAATAGATCTTAAATGTGAAATCTAAAAAGTCTTGAAATTTGATTGAGGAAACAACTATACATGTCACAACAACAATGTCGTCATTTGGTATGAGTTACTGATAAAAAAAATGATTTAAAGGTATGTCCAACACTTCCATACACATTGAACTACTTAACGTGCACGCTTAAAAAATGTGTTAAACGCCGGAGGCCGAGTTACCCGAAGAATTTTAAGCAATCTTAATATCTGAGCAATCTGAACACAGCGAGTTTATCCAATGAAAACACCTCTGAAATAATAGTGATGACGCCATACCTACACTTATATCCGAGGTGTACTTCACAGCTCACGGAAATACCCGAGTAGTTCCGATTGCTGTATATAGAGATAATTTAGGTGTAGGCCTACCATACATCTAGGAAATACCCGAGTAGTTCCGATTGCTGCATATAGAGATAATTTAGGTGTAGGCCTACCATACATATAGCGTAGCATATTATAGTTCATGTTTAGCCGATAGTTTTTAGGCCAAGTATAGAAATAAAAGAGAGACTGCAAGCAGCGACATTGTTGTTTACATAACGCAATCTTGGCATGCCTGAAATCTTCGACTGCCCACATGAGTTTCAATAACAGGAATTCTATAAATAGTTACTTATAAAAGGTTCATGAACCAATTATCCAGTCTTGCATACAAAATCATATATACCAATTCACTTAGACTTCAAATGACACCAGTTCATCAGGGATTTTTTCATAAGGATATCATACCTATATGAATACATTGGTTTTATAAGTACTCAATTTAAATGTTCCCATTGTAAACCACTTCACTGTAACATCAACATTTCAAATTGTTTTAAAATTTTTAAATTTGGATATTCCTATGCCAAATCTCATAGGCCTAAGAACAATAGTTTTTATTGCTTCTTGATATATATTTATATAATGTAATTGTTTTTATTTGTGATTCTTTTTTTCAGGGTTTGTCTAGATTTGGAGTTAAAGGGGAGGATGTTAAAGACACAGAATACTTGCAAACCATGGGGACTAGTGTGACTGGAAATGAAAAGGGATCTTCTTCTTTTTGCGCCCAAACAAAATACCAGTTAGACTATGCCGACCATATATTGAAATGCGGAAATGAGGTAGATGAAGGCTTTCAGTATGTGGCAAATGAGTGTTCCCAGAATGTTTGGGACATTGTAGAAGCGTTAAAGTCGAATGAAATTAAACAACTTCAACAAAAAGGTGTGACAATTTCTTACACCCTTGGTCTTGCAGATATGAAAAATGTAAACAGTTGGGCTGATAAAAAACTTATTGAAGAAATTAACTCATACATTAAATACATGAAAGGTATGGTTATTTTAGAGATACCAATAAATGAAACCAACAATGAAAAGGTCAGGAACTGGTGTGCCGAAGTTGGAAACCAGAAGGAAACACATTGTGTCTTTCTAGAAAAGCCAAGACGCGTTCTGGCATTTGATGAAACGTATGAAGGTGCTAATCGCATTAAACTTCAAATTCTGCTAAAAGATGGCCAAGTGAAAGTTACAAAAAGAGGAAAACGTGATTTACCAAGCGCAGATAAAGAGATTGGTCATTCTATTCCAATTACATATGAAATATCAGCAATGGGCTACACAAGGAATAAAGGAAATCCTGCCGAAAAACAAAGAAAAGAAGAAAAGTACTCTCAGTACTTTACAGCTGAAGGCATGGTGGTTTATGTGTACGAAGCCAATATACTAAAACTACCTGTGGACTGCATTGTGAATGATGCAAATGAAACTTTACAACATAGTGGTGGAGTTGCACGTGTGATTGCAAAAGCGGCTGGTAGACATTTAGACACAGAGGGTATTACACACATCAAAAAGAATGGAAATGTCCCTGTGGGCAAGGTGTTTGTCACAACAGCTGGAAATCTCCATTATGACTGTGTCATACATGCTGTAGGTCCGCGTTGGTCTGACTACTCCCCACATTCCTTCAGTGATGTACGACAGTGTGAGAATCTTTTATATTCAGCCATAACAGAGAGCCTTATGGCAGCAGAAGACAGAGGTTTAGAGTCTATTGCATTACCTGCTATAAGTGCTGGTAGGTCAAAAGTTTTATTTAATCCCTTTAGTTTAATATCACATAAAGAAAATACCAAGAGTGACATCAGCATCCATTTATAATGATAGGACCATCTCTCTCCAAAATCCTCAAGGCTATTGCTTTAACCCTTTACCAAACAGCAAATTTTCAACTGTCCCATATTGAAAGAAGTTGCAGATGAAATTTCAAAATAATTTTCTGGTTGGGCAGAAAATGTTGTTTCATAAGCAATTTTTCCTTTTCCCACAATGTTTTCTAGAGTCATCTGCAACACACTGGTCAAATTTCCTCATTGTTTTGTAATGGGTTAAAACTTAAACATAGACTTACTATAATAAATCTTGAGTACATGTCTAGATTATGACTCCATTCTGAAGATGTTATTTGTCTTGAATACTTATCTTTTTTTTAACTTGTTTATGTACACTCTCCCTTTTGAATAGTTAAAAAAAACTCACACAAACTTTGTTCAACTTCATGCTGTTGTTTATAGTAAGAGTTACTTATTTCCTGCCTTTACGATATTTGCTTGTGTAAGCACGTGTTATAGTATTTGAGTTCAACTTTCGGGCAGTTTTTTCATGATAGGTCAATTACATGATTGTATGTTGTTAAGATTAAACATTAGAATGCTGGGTAATTTTCTAAAAATAGATTTGTCGTCTGCTTTCAAAAACCTTAGATATCTGATTTTGATGAGGAAAGATACTCAGAGTAGCAAACGGGTTAGAGTATTGGCCATCCTCAAATTTACTTTTTTCTTATGTTTTAACATTTGCTAATATTTTTAATCTAAAGATCTAATAAAGTGTAATTAATCTATGAAAATGGTGTTGGATAAGTATTGCATAATTCTAAAAGCATCACATTTGCTGCTAAGTACAGAGCATTGTATAAAAAGGAATATTTGTTCTGAAATTATGATTTTTTTCTTTTGAATCTTCACCGATAATAAAATTCTTTCGGGCCATTTTAAAGGATAGTTTAGATTCTACAATAGGCATCATTGATGTCCTTAGAATTTTGATGCTAACTTGCAAATTTATTGAATTTGTAGTTTGATCAAGGGTAAATGATGAAACATCCATATCTTATCTAATAGACACAAACATAGCAATATGCATCTATCCAACTTTATTTTGTTGGTAACATTGGTACAATGGTAGACCATCAGCCTCTTGTGCCAAAGAACCAAGGCTCGATCCTTGTTAGGTCAGATGAAAATTGCCAGGACTAACCCACAAATCGTCTCGACTTATAGCTTAGTATCCAGGAAACGCATTGAGAGTGAATTTATAAGCTTCAAGCTTTTGTCACAATCCATGTAAAAAAGATAGGTTTAAAGAAATTTCTTTTTAAATATTTTCATTTTAGCTATATTTGGGGTACCTGAGGAGCTGTGTGTCTATCACTATGCAAAAGCCACCCTGGACTACAGTCGTAAACAACCTCCAAAGGCCCTGAAAGAGGTTCACTTTATTGACATCAATCCCAGTATCATAACTAGAATACATAATATGTTTACTGATATGTTACGTCCTGGATACATGCCATATTACAGAACAGAGACATTTGTCAAAACCAGACCAAATAAAGCCATGAAGGACAAGCCAGTTTATTACATGGAAGATGGAAAGCATGTTTTTATATCTGAAAAATGCACACTACTGATTCAGTGTGGAGATTTATTGGAGACCAAGGCAGACGCAATTGTATCAACAGAAGATTTAAATGGGTCAGGAAAAGGGAAAATTGCCAAACTTATTCATGGCCGTGTGCCTGCAATGAAACAAGACAAATACCTGAAAGCTAAAAGGTCAAGCTGTCCTTATCGTGTTAGCCCTGGTGAGGTATATGTTACAGCAGGCTTTGACTGTGGATACAAGAGAGTTCTTCATACTGTGGTACCGTATGAAAATAGGTTTGAAAGTCAAGAAAAACAGCGAGACACCATAAAAGAAGCAGTGAAAAATGTGTTTCATCAAGCAAATAAGAACTCGATCAATTCGGTTGTCATGGGACTCCTTGGAGCAGGTAGGTAATAGAATGCTTGGTAATTTTCTACTAATAGATTGTTTTGTCGTCTGCTCTCCAAAACCTTAAATATCTGCTTAATGTTGATTAGGAAAGATACTCAGAGCAGCAAACAGGTTAGATAACAGGCCAGCTGCTTATTTACTTGGCAGCTGGTCTAGATCCAACCCATTTGCTGAAGCATGAAGACGGTTCCAGCACTGTAAGGGTTAAACCATTTGGTGTAAATCAAACACCAAATATGCTATTCTGCAATATGTATGATAAAGCATCCAATGGCAAACAGCAATAGAGCCCATTACTCAGTCTCTACACATGGGAGTTTGTTAAAACAGGGTTGTTATTAAGAACTGACCGCCGGCCTATTTGAAAGCTTCAAATGTCTTTTTGGTCTGCTCAAATAACAAAAAATATGATAGGTGGTCATAAGTAACTACATTTTTTGTGAGGTGTTGGCTTCATAGGCCTCCTCAAATTGAAAGTTGGTCTCTTACTTAAAAAATGAATGACAACCATAGGGATTGCCCCACTTTGAGGTTGGACCTAAAGAAATTGATAAAGTTGTTTAGAATGATGGAGGAGGCTTGTATCTCGATGGAGACTTTTGTAAATATCTTACACACGGCTTTCTTCCCTTCCATAAATGTTATGTATTCAACAAGTCTTACAAACAATGTCCACAAGGAAGCACTGCCATATTTATAGTGAAATAACAAAAGACAAGGCCGTTGATCGTAAGTGTATTTTAATGTAGTTTTTTGGTGTAAGCCATGCCGGTTAAATATTAGACATAATCATCTCACAACTATGATGTAAGAGTTGTTTTACAGGCCGTTGCGTCAATACGTCTAGACTTATTACACCAGACCTGTAGTCATACTCCTTTCCTTCACTACATGCAAGAAAAATCCACTTTGAATTTATAGTCCCCTGTTGGGATTCGATCCCGATTCGCTGGGACGAGAGTCCAAGACCTCAGTAACGCAGATGTTAGATATTGTCCTTATTGGTTGTTGCTATACTGTAGAGAGTGAGGCAGTCACTTAACAGAAGGAAGATTATATCTACTGTTTCCTTTGAGTTCTATGGATAATTTGCCTTTTATAGGACAGTGTTATTCATAGAGAGGTGATCTCACAGGCTTTGTTCGTTGATTTACAAAAGTTAAAAACGTTATTTATCTTTTACCAAATGCCAAATTTACGACTGTCCCAAATTCAATGCTTTTTACGTGATCAATTGCTCGTTATGAAAACAATCTTTTCCAGAATCGTCTGCAACAAAGGGTTTAAATGCAGTTATTGTTTGGTAATGGGTTAAACATATCTCTGTCCTCAGGTATTCTCTCCTTATTATAGATGAAACCAATTATTGTATATAGAGTGTTGTACTGCTTGTATCAATTTATTGTGATATTAATGTGAGACCCAAAAAGATATTGTTGGGGATGTATAAATAAGCCTTTGGGTCCTGCATGGCCCAGTGGTAAGGGTGGCTGACTTTAAATTTGGGGGTCTCAAGTTCGAGCCCAACCGACACCCCTGGTTTTGTGGGAGTGTCGTTTGGCTAGTCGCTTCAGAGCCCTTACCTAGTACTTGTGGATCCAGGAAAGCCATGACTTAACTGAAAATTGCTGAAATGGCATTAAACATCTCACAAACAGAGATAAGCCTTAAACATATGATTTAAATCAAATCTCTTAAACATTTAAGGTCATTATTTTAATTGAAATCTTTCAGTACTTAAAGAGCCAAACTATTGTGATTCTAAGCATTTAAGATTAGATCAGCAAAATGTCGGCCCTCGTTTCAGGTAAAAACACAAAAGAAGACGTGCAAGTTGCAGCTGATGCATTTATTCAAGCTTACCAAGAACACTTTCAAAAACGAGTCAAAAATTTATGCATCACATTGGTGTGCAGAGATGAACGTGTGTTTGATGTTGTCAAAGAGAAGTTGATTGAGTATGAGTTGATGGAGGATGATAAAGAAACTCCTCCGCCACGACCACCATTAACCAGAAGACTGCCACACCCTGAAGGTGTAACTGAAACGGTAATTGTTCTTATCATTAAAGTACTTTATTATATTCCTATCAGTGAAATACAGGGATTTCTAAATTTTCAATTTTGTCACAGTGAATATCGTCACTAGTGATGATATCAAAAAGTCACATAATCACTAGTGATGATATCAGTTTTGACGGAACTACTTTTTTACCATTCATTTGCATTCAAGTCATGGCTGCACTTTTGCACACGGGACTAAAATGTTTGTATTCTCAAATGTCATCATGTGTATTGTTAACTACTTAGCTCCTGATTTGGTATTATATAACTGTATTGATAAACGAAGAGACTTTGATGGTGGGAGATAAATAATTCTAATGAACTCTATTCAAAATCTGAAAATTGTTGACCATTGCTATTACTGTACTGTCTTAAATGTTTATGTTACTTTGCTTATGTAACCTATTGTATCAATAAATGTTGTACTGTTTGCTATATTGTGCAATTTAATATTAATTCAAAATAATTTTTTGTCATTTTGAATGCAATTTAAATCAAATCATCTTGTTGCTGAAGCAATGTAAACTTGTTTAAATGACAAATTTGTATTTTTAAAAAAAAACTTGATACATGAGGCTTTCATTTACACTACAGGAATACATCATAGGTGATAGTGGGTATAAAATCAAATATGCAAAGCCTTATATGTAATTTCATCCAAGTATTTTTTCAGCCATTTCTTATTGTATCAACTTAATGTTCCTAAAAGGGTTCTAGACTATGACTCAAGATGTTATGGTTTCGCGTGACCTTTGGTAGTATATAGTAGTACTATAGTTAGGAATGTTTTAATATTTCAAAGGTGGAATCTGAAAACCTGAAAAGTCTTGAGGACTGTGTGATTTGCATGGACCAGATAGGAGCAGATAGAAAGGTATTGGTGTGTGGTCATGCTTTTCATGAAGAGTGTATCGATCAGCAATTTACGCATCAAAAAAAGTGCCCTATGTGTGGAAAGGTTTATGGTGAACTAACAGGTGACTATTTTCTTGAAAAATCTCGGTCTTTCTCTTGCTCCTTCCCTTCCTATTTGACCTTGTTTCTCCCTGCCTGCCTATTATCATAACCTAAATGAAAAAAATGTATGCAATTAAGAATTGAAATAGACAAATAAACTCCTCTAAATTTTAAAAAAAAGAACAAATCTTGAATCCTACTGTTTGAGTAAAGTATGCCCAATTTTAATGGACAGACATACAACTGCACAGACTTGCATTGTGTGATAGTTTTCATGTTTAAACTGAATGAAGCTTCTTCTTTGGGTTTGGCCATTATCATGAATTGTTGTTCCTCTTTTGTAAATGTATTGATATGGAATAATCTACGGACATCACAAAATATTATCCATACAAAAGAGGTTTTAATCTTAAACTGTTTATTTTTAGTCAGTAGGAAAAAGTTGTCACTTATTATTATGCCAACCAACATCATAGTTATTTGTTGAAATATTGCCTTCGTTTGTACCTATGGCTAGTTTTACATTTCTTTGTTCAACTATTAAGGCGACCAACCTGAGGGAAAAAGAGAGGACAGGATTGAATCATGGAACCATTGTACTGGGTTTGAGAAATATGGAAGGATATCAATAACATACAGATTTCCAAATGGAAAACAAGAGGTATGGTATAATGACTACAAAATTGTTATAACTGACCTAGTCTTAAGAGCTTTTAGCTCACCTGATCACATAGTGCCCAAGGTGAGCTTTTGTGATCGCCCAATGTCTGTCGTGCAGCGTGCACAGTCAACAATTTCTTTAAAAACATCTTCTCCTCCTAAACCTTTCAGCAAATCTTAAAGAAACTTCACAGGAATGTCCATTGGGTGATGTTCCTCAAAAGTGTTCAAAGAAATTGATTCCATGCAGAACTTTGGTTGCCATCGCATGTAAAAGGGGGAATTTCTGCAATTTTAAAAAAAAACTTCTTGTCTGAAACCACTGGTTAGAATTCAAAATAATTTTTGGTAAAAACCTTTAAAAAAAGTCTTCTTGTCACAAACCACAAGTCAGATTTCAAAATTATTTCAAAAGAATGTTCTTTGGGGGCCCTTCTATGAAGGTTGTTAAAATAATTAAGATATCTGGAAAAACATAGCCGCCAGGGTGCATTGAACTTTGAACGCGTTTTTTTGTTTTCACTAAATTATAACATGTATGGTATAATTTATTACATAACAAATATCTCTTTTTCACAAACCTCTTGGCCAATTACAATGAGATATCATATGAAGCATCCCTAGTTGGAGGGAATAAAGATTTGTCCAAAAAAAGATTAGTCATATGGTTGCCATACCCATATTTGGTAAAAGACCTTGAAACGATCTTCTTGTCAAAAACCACTGGTCAGATTTCAAAATAATTTCACAGGAATTTTCTTTGAGGGGCCTTCTATGAAGATTGTTAAAAAAATAGATATCTTGAAAAACATTGCTGCTAGGGAGCATTGAACTTTGAAAGTGTTTTTGTTTTCACTATATACATGAATGGTAAAATTTACAACTTAATAAATAGAAAATATAACTTGATAAAGATGTTTTCTTCCCAAACCTCTTGAAAAATTTCGAATCGATATCATGCTGAGCATCCCTAGTTGGAATGGAGAAAGATTTGTCAAAGCAAAATTAGTCATGTTACCAAGATGGCTGCCATGTCCATATTTGGTAAAAACTTCAAAAATAATCTTCTTGTCAGAAACTACTGATCGGATTATAGAATTAATTTCGCAGGAATGTTCTTTTGGGGCCCCTTTTTAAGAGTGTTCAAAGAATTTTTATATCTCTAAAAAATATGGCCACCAGGGTGCGTTGAAATATGAACCCTGTTTGCATTTCCACTATATACATGTATTGTAGAATTTTTAACAAAATACATCAATGTCAATTTGGATATCCAAATATGCCAAAATGATAACCACAAAATGGCAACAATAGACCATACTGGACAAAAGTGCAGGCTGATCTTCGTACATTCTATCTGTAAAAGTAAAATGTTCAGTTTCCGCATTGTAAGAATTATGTACCATTTTAATGTCAAGCATACAGTGTCAAACTTGTAACTTGGGAATAAAAAGAAAAGGTCAATGCATACAAGCACAAGAAACTCTGTGTAAAAGTTAAAAGCAATGTTTCTAACTATTCTCTAAATAGGTCATAATCCCAGATGAGCGGTTCAAGGGCCATTATGGCCATCTTCTTTTACATAGTATTCTGTAAAAATGAATTTAAATGCTTAGTGGCTTGTAATTTTCCAGTGTAATTATTTTCTTAGTTGTTTAGCTGTTTCGATATCAATATGGCAGAAAACATGACATGGGTATTTCAGTTAATATACTTGAAAACGGTGAACATAACTTTGATAAAGTATCTTTCGTTGGAGTGTTCTTGGGCAAGACACTACAGAGCCCTGCCTAGCTCTCGTGAAATCAAGGAAAGCCATAAGATGGAAGTAACTGAAAAACTGTTGACAAGACATTAAACCCCCATATAAATAAATATAGTATGATAGTTTCATATCTGTATTGTTTCAGTCTAAGCACCCAAATCCTGGCAAGCGTTACAAAGGTATAACACGTACAGCTTACCTACCTGATACTACAGAAGGGAGGGAGGTTTTAGAGATGTTGAAGATAGCGTTTGATCGCAAGTTGACCTTTACAATAGGCACATCCCGTGCTACGGGGGAGGAGGGGGTTATTATATGGAACGATATTCATCACAAAACTGACCCTAAACCATACACCCAGTAAGTCTATTAACCTTTAGAATGATGGGTAAGCAATCCGAATCTTCTCTACCAGACACCTCCAATGACGTGCAACATGGCAATATTATACTTTCCCTTAACCCTTAGAATGCTGGATAATTTTTTTTAAAAATAGATTTTTGTGTCATCTGCTTTCCAAAAACCTTAAATATCTGCTTAATTTTGATGAGGAAGGATACTCATAGTAGCAAACAATTTACTTGGCAGCTGGCCTGGATATAACCTGTCTGCATGAGCATAAAGTCGGTCCCAGCACTATAAGGGTACTACTACTTTAATGTGTTTAATGTGCAACTCAAATAGTTACTGACCTAAGATATAATGATGTACAAATGAACAAAACAAAGAGCAATACAAAATAAAGCACAGTGGAATCATCAAAACTCGTAAGACAATAACATAGTTTATGACTACTTCCACTCTTGATCATGCACTGTCCGAAGTTATGTTCAGTTGGCTATAATATTGGAATTGAATACCAAATTGTGTGTAAATGTCATTTTATTGCATAAATAATTAGTGTTCTTGGGTACCGTTTTACTTAACAGTTTACGCTTAAGATTTGCGCAAGTCTAAAACAACTAGTCCTTTTATTTCAATATTTGGCAAAGCAATATTGCGAAGTAACACAACATTGGAATCGTCTCTCCGAGACGCTTCCAATGACATGTCACATTGCAATATTGTCCTTTCATTGAAGATACTATCAATGTTTATTAGTTTTGACTTACGCAAATATTTTCCGTAAGTTGTTTGAAACGGTACCCTGGACGTCATACAATAGAAATATATTTATGTGAAATATTGATTTGACTTATGGTATTCAGTTATGTTCCAAACAAAAATTCATGTAAAAAAAGTGACCGAAATCACTCTATAAATGTAGATAATGACGGAAAACCCCACAGTATCACTAACTGGATGATACATCCATTGTATGGTAATTAGTTACCCGTATACCCTGTTGTTCTTTCTGTGTACGTTCTACATGACTAACTGTGTTATTCCGGCTAGTTCGATGTAAACAGTCCAGTGAAAGAACGTGGATGTTTGCTTTCAGAGTGTATTCCGAGTATGGATTTATCTAGGTCATGTGACCTTGTCACTTGACACTCTTATGAAATAAAAAATAGGCCCAAAGTTTATATCTTAAATAAATGAACATTCCTTTACTTTCGCAACTTCTGAAAAAAAAGAATTTGATGTACGGGGTCTTGAAACTCTTACGTGACCAATTATAAATTGCAATGTTACTACTTCAGATTATATTCCAATTGAAGATGAGCTAAATAAACTGCCATCACCTGCGAATTACTAATGAACATAAAAGAATACAATCTAACATTAACTGTAAGCGTATACGATGCTAAATGAACATAAGTATTTACCATTGTTGTTTGTTGGATGGCTTTTACAATTTGATTTACTCAAGATCCTAAATCCTAAGGTTATTTATAACCATAAAACCTGCTCTTGTTTTTAGAAGTGGTTATTTCATTTGCTTTACGGTATACCATATATCTTCACTGGCACTTATAAGTATTTGGTCAAGCCCTTTCATTAAAGTCTCAACATGAGTTAATTGTGTGTTATTTTGTCCTGTTAAAACTGTAAATTAGTTAAAAACTGTTAAACACCTTAACCCTTTACCAAACGACAATTTTTCGACTACCCATAATTGGAAGAGTTTGCAGGCAACATTTCGAAATCTGATGAAATTGGAAAGTTATCTTTTGATAGAGTAAAAAACATTGTAGGAACAGGAGAACTTACTCTTAACTAGCAATTTCCCCTTTTCCCACAGTGTTTTCAAAGTCGTCTGCAACGAACTGGTCAAATGTCGTTATTGTTTGGTAATGGGTTAAGACATACCAACATTTGCTGTATAACCTCTATTTTTCCCTTACAGATTTGGCTACCCAGATCCAGAATACCTAGATAGAGTTAGAGAGGAGCTTGCTGTTAAAGGAGTCACTGTAGAAGACATTCCTAAGAAATATTGAATATTAAACACTGAATTTGAGCTGTGAATAGAAATGGCTGGTGCATTTGTAATTGCTTTCGATTGTTAGGCTGAAGTTTTTTTTTCTTTACTTATGCCTTATTGTGGAAGCACATTGGAATCATTTAAGAGATATTAGGGAGTGCCCACAGTATTACATTAAACAGTCCAACTTGTGCTAAGCAACCATCCTTTGAAGCAGCCAACCTCCCTTAAACAACCACTACAGAAAGTTCAATTGTTGGATTTATAGTGTACATGAATTTGTGTTTAGCAGCCAACCGGTCTTAAACAGCCAATTGTCTGAATTCCATAGGCTGGCCTTTTAACACAAGTTTGACTGTACTGTATAATTGTATTAATTGTAGTGAATAATTGCTTGCTTTATAGGTCTGTGAATCAATGGTTTTCAGTTTGAATCTTTATATCCATTACCAAACAATAACAATATTTGACCAGTTTGTTGCAGACAACCCTGGAAAACATTGTGGGAAAAGGAGAGAATTGGGACTTGGGACAAGTCTTCTCCTAGGTGGGGGTAATCTAATGTTCATGCAAATAAGATAACCTGATACATTAATGTTAAAGAGGACATAGGAGGTTATATAAATAGACAACACAACTGATCAGTGGATGGCGGTGTTATTTACTGATTGGATGTGATTGTGTCTTTGGTCGGTTTGTTACATAATAACTTGAAAGAATCTACCACACTTAAATTGTCACTACTGACATTGAAAATTAAATGTTATGTTTTTGTGGAATGGTAGCCTCAAACATGTTCCAATGTCTTTGTCTCAAAATTTATTGTAACAGGTAGTAAGGAGATAGTAATCAGAGG
>OX401415.1:34217572-34331689 GCA_947846245.1 Cerastoderma edule
CCAATGTTTTTCTATATTACAGTATTATGAATACTGCAGGTGGACACAAGTTCAAATGGAAGTAAACTCTTTATTGGACCAATGTTTTTCTAGATTACAGTATTATGAACACTGCAGATGAACATAAGTTCAAATGGAAGTAAACTCTTTATTGGACCAATGTTTTTCTAGATTACAGTATTATGAACACGTCAGGTGAACATAAGTTTAAATGGAAGAAAACTCTTTATTGGACCAATGTTTTTCTAGATTACAGTATTATGAACACTGCAGGTGAACATAAGTTCAAATGGAAGTGAACTTTTTATTTCACCAATGTTTTTCTAGAATACAGTATTATGAACACTGCAGGTGAACATAAGTTCAAATGGAAGTAAACTCTTTATTGGACCAATGTTTTTCTAGATTACAGTATAATGAACACTGCAGGTGAACATAACTTCAAATGGAAGTAAACTATTTATTGGACCAATCTTTTCTAGATTACAGTATTATGAACACTGCAGGTGAACTTAAGTTCAAATGAAAATAAACTCTACATTGGACCAATATTTTTCTAGATTACAGTATTATGAACACTGCAGGTGAACATAAGTTCAAATGGAAGTAAACTCTTTATTTGACCAATGTTTTTCTAGAATACAGTATTATGAACACTGCAGGTGAACATAAGTTCAAATGAAAATAAACTCTACATTTGACCAATGTTTTTCTAGATTACAGTATTATGAACACTGCAGGTGAACATAAGTTCAAATGGAAGTAAACTCTTTATTGGACCAATGTTTTTCTATATTACAGTATTATGAATACTGCAGGTGAACATAAGTTCAAATGGAAGTAAACTCTTTATTGGACCAATGTTTTACTAGATTACAGTATTATGAACACTGCGGGTGAACATAAGTTCGAATTGAAGTTAACTTTACATTGGACCAAAGTTTTTTAGATTGCAGTATGATAAACACGTCAGGTGAACGTTCAAATGAAAGTAAACTCTATATTGGACCCATGTTTTCTAGATTACAGTATGATCTTATTTTATTTGTTTTACATTGAATATGTAGGAAGCTTGAAGCTTGTTAAATCCACTTTCGATGAAGATACTAGAAGTATTTTTCATTGCATTGATCACTGTGGGATTGATGTTGGAAAATTTCAAAATTTTAACATTTAGATAAATAAAACAGGAAATACAAGGACAATTTGTCTTTGCAATTCTTTATTCCTGTATGGTGTAAAAGGAAGATACTGAACTAAATTGAATTCGTTGACTATGTCGGGAACCAATTCTTCCTTTGACTCTTTCAAAAATGATCTACTCAATGTGTCAGCAACAACAAGTCCCCTGGCTTGTAGGTAACATCTAGATCATATGACTGCAGTGAAAGAAGTAATCTTTGTAACCTCGGCGGTGCTTGGTGTATTGGTTTTTCCCAAATGCTTTGAAGTGGTCTATGATCACTTTCAACAATTACTCTTCGTCCGAAGATATATTGATGAAATTCCTTCGCACCAAACGCAATTGCTAACCCTTCTTTCTCTATCTGCGAATAATTCTGTTGACTCTGTGTTAATGCTCTTGAGTAAAAAGCAATGCATCTACCATCCTGTTTCAACGCACATCCGAGTATTGCTTGATGCATCGACTGTTAATGTCAATTCCTTTTTCGTACCGTAGTAGCTTAACACAGGTGCATTCGTAACTAGTGTTTTGAGTTGTTGGAAACTCTTCTCCTGTTCATGATCCCAGTGCCATGAAACTTGTTTCTCTAATAATGTTCTTAACGGAGCGCTTACTTCCGATAAGTTGTCTAGAAACTTTCCAAGATATTGTATGAATCCTAGAAAACTTTGCAATTCCGTGACGCTTGTTGGTCTGGGCATCTCCATTACAGCTCTGATCTTCTCTTTGTCAGGCTTAACCCCAGATCCAGTCAAGACGTGTCCAACGTACGAAACTTCGTCTTGTCTGAATTCGCACTTTTCAGGTTTTAACTTGAGGTTGTTTTCTCGCATAACATCCAGTACACGTTAGAGCATTTCATCATGTTCATTCATGGTTCTTCCCCACACAATTATGTCATCTATAATTGCGTCACATCCTTCGATATTGGCTATCAGTTCTGAGATTTTTCTTTGGTAGATTTCACTTGCGGAGATAATTCCAAAAGGAAGCCTTTTGAATGAATATCGTCCATGCGGAGTATTGAAAGTACATAACTTTGAACTTTCGTCATCTAATTTGCCAGAATGAAGATGTACAGTCGAGTTTCGAGAAAACTGACACTTAGGGAATCTGCTCAATAACGTCTTCTACTGTCTTCAATTGATGGTGTTCTCTGAGAACAGCTTTATTTAGATCTCTCGGGTCTATACAAATTCTTACTTGTCCATTTGCTTTAACGACAGCCACCATAGAATTTACCCACGGTGTTGGTTCTGATTGCTTCTCAATTACTCCCAACCTTTCCATCCGTTTCAACTCTTCTTTGATTTTCTTCTTCAACGAGAGAGGTACCTTTCTAGGAGCATGTACTACAGGGTTTGCTTTAGAATCAATCTTAATTCTGTATTTACCTGGCATACAACCTATTCCTTCAAACAGATTTGAATATTCTTGTTGAATGTCTGTTGGAATCTTCCCGGAAACACTGTGTATCCTTTTTATAAGACCCAGTTCCTCACAAGAGTCAACACCTAACAATGGTTTGGATTTCATGTCAACGACGTAGAACTTTAAGACATAAATCCTATCCTTGTACTCACAGTCTAATGTCACGACACCTTTTGCACTGATTTTGTGTCCAGAGTATGACTTTAAAGGAACGTTACTCTTGTGTATTTTCTTTGCAATACCCAATTTATTCGCCAACTCGAAACTAATAACATTACACATTGCCCCAGTGTCCAACTGGAAATTCACTTTCTGGTTTTGAATTAAAATATCTTCCATCCAGTCCTTTCCTATTGAATTCAGCTCAGTTTCAACTGACGACATGTGCATTAAATCAAGCTCCTCTTCCAAACTATCTGATTGTGTGTCGCACACATTCACACCTCTCTGTTTTTTCGATCTGCAGACGCGAGCAAAATGGTTCATCTTTTCACACTTTTGCAGGACATGTTGCATGTGTGGAATCAAGACCACAGTTTGTACAGAATTGAAAGTTCTTCTTTGGAAATCTAGTTTTCTTCTTTAATGATGACATTTTCTTCTTAACCATATCAGTTTTCTCTTCAGACATAGATTTCGCCTGTATAGCTAATTGTTCATAGAGTCTTGCTATGTCCAGTGTGTTTTGAAGAGTTAAGTCCGAACCTTGACTGATCAACTTCTCTCTTATTTTTGTGCTTTTTATTCCTATCACAATCCTATCCCGTACCATCTCTTCTTTGTCAACGAAGTTACAGTCTCTGGCAAGGATCTGCAATTCTTCTACAAATGTGTCAAATGATTCTGAATCATGTTGTACTTTGGAATGAAAATTGTATCTATTGTAAATCACATTTGTACGTGGCTTTACATATTCCTCAAACTTGGCATAATAGACATATAGAGATTTCTTTTCGTCAGAACTTAACGCCCAAATTGAATACAAATTCCTTCCTTTCTCACCAGCCCACGACATCAAATATGAACATTTATCTTCTTCCGATTTGGATTTTAATGGTCCAGTAAACATAGATTCAACATGTTGTTTGAAACTAGTCCATGTCCCTTCCAAATCTGCACTTTCCCAGTCCATTCTGGGTGAACTTCCAGATGAATTGTTAATATTGTCCATTTTAAATTTCATGGTACTTCTTTTCACAAAAATTCAAAAATGTTCCAATTAACTTCTGACACCATGTTACGTATTCACTGGGCGGAATATAATAACTCAATACAAGTGTATATATTCCATGTTTATTGTTTTGCATCTACTCTCAGACTCCTCTACAAGTATACAGGTATGGTATTATAAAGAGCTATGAAATGTATATATCCACCTATATGACAATAGTGTTAATAGTCTGTGGACATGTATAGTAGAATACATCACACTACTGAAGCGATCAGCGCCAAGCAGAATAGTAAATGTCTCTTCAATAGTTCACAAAAGGCTCAGCGTCCTGGACTTTGAGGATTTGAATGCAGAGAAGAGCTCTTCAAAACAAGGGCGATACGGTTTAAGCAAACTCTGCAATATTTTGTTCACTCGTGAACTCTCAGCACGCTTAGAAAACACTGGTATTCATTTGCCTTTTTTACCAATTCTCCTTTACCCCAATTTCAATGTTGCTTTTTGATTCTAGTTAAACAAATTGGCAGACAGCAAAAAGATATTGATATATGTCATCTTTTTTCAGAAAATATTGTTTAGAATTGAAAAAAATGGTTGTTATTAGTACTTTTTTTCTATTTTAGCAGTATGTTTTTCAGTCAGTTCCTTCTTTTGAGGGTTTGCTAAAGAAAAAAATTAAAACCAAGTTTGCCATATTTTCTCTTTACTTAACAGTAGCAAATTATATGATTACAAATTTGAAATAAACCTTGTTATGAAGTATTCCTTGGTAGGATGAAAATAATAAACTGGATATTGCTTGATACACAGTCCTAAGAAACACAGGTCCTCCATAGATGACTTTGAAAGCATGCAGCTTTTGTTGTAAAATATTGCTTTAATTTTTAGTAGATCTTTTGAATAAAAAACAAAGTTAGTATGACAAAGAGGTACAATTACAAACCTTTTGTAAGTAGATGTTCAGAGTTTGCCAATTATGAGAATACTATATTATAACATAAACTTAGACAATATATACTCGTTTACCTCGCAATAAGTTGCAAATATGCGAAGCGAAGGCCGAAGAAATGTCAGGTCACATTATACACCGACATCACACAGTTCATGTTCAGCCAGGTCGGCGATGGAATATCATCATGCAGCCCAATTTCTTTTATGTGATTTTCTTCCTTGTTATGCCCCAATGTTATGATTACCAGAAAAATTCAATGCTTTGAATGACAAATAATTTCAAATAAAAGTTTGAGTCACATACAAGGGCGGATATTCTTTATTCCTGTACTTTGCAATAAGGTATACGTTATGCTCGTCATTTCCGTTAATATCAGATGGTTTTACTTCTAACCAATGATCTATTTTGACTATATAGCTGACTGGATTTGATTGATATTCAAATATGACGCTTGGATTGCCTGTTATTAGGGTGAAAAAACTCGTTCGAAGAGTTACTTGTAGAGACAAGCCTTCCAGTGTTCCTACTTTTACAATAGTTTCCTACTTTTTGAATAGTTTCTTACTTTTTGCTAAAAAACTCCTACTTTCCCTTTTTTTTAAGATAAGGCAGCAAAAAAATATAAAATGAACTTTACTTTCCACATGATATAACAGCATGATCTAGCTTTGCCAAGTGGAAAAAACCTAGTTTAACAAGTATTGTTGGCTTCATGAAGTATGACTCTGTTGGAAATTGTAAGGGTAGGCAGTTGCTGGCAGTGGGTGTCCGGAAAGCCGACTTGTGTTCAGATGTTGCTGACATGGAGATTGGAAAGGACACTAAGAAAACATTGTCTACCCTAGAACATGGTTGTGCAAATGTGTTGTTTAAGCATGAGATCTGTCTACAAGACAGTTGCTGAATATCTACAGAAACGCCTACCACTTCAGACAATATTGTGAAAGTAGCCCAGTGTCTTAATCCTAGTTTACATGAATAGTCCACTATTAGCACAAAGAATTGTAGGGTTTTGCATTTAGAACGCCTCCTCAGATAGGTTATTTGCCATGATTTATTGGCATTTTAACTTAAGATATTCCTACTTTTCCTTCTTTTTTGGAAAATACATTCCTTCTATTTTCTACTTGTCTGTCGGAAAACCTCCTATTTTTTCTTAGTGGCTGCTGGAAGGACTGCAGAGAAGGTAACCTATAATTCATTTAATCCGTGATATCCTTCAGGTGTCACATTCTAGTACTATATTACTTATGTACAGGATGCTCATTAGCTCAGTCCCTAGCATGTCTATCTTGGAATAGAAGGGATCTGAATTTGAGAACCAAATAGGACAATAACCTTTCAAATGATTGACCCTTAGAATGGTGGGTAATTTACTGGAACAAGATTTTGGTGGTGTCGGCTTTCCAAAACCTTAAATATCTGTTTTATTTTGATAAAGAAAGAAACTCATAGTAGAAAACAGGTTAGATCAAAGGCAAGCCACCGATTTACTTAGTGGCAGGCCGGGATCTAATCTGCATATATATGAAGTCGGTTCCAGCAATATAAGGTTTAATCAGTCAATGTAACACGATTTATTTGTCTCTCATCACTGATCAAAAATGTTCATGTGAGAAAGCAAACAATGGCTTGAAAAGAATATTATACGAGAAGTAATCATAAATATAACAAGTCAGACAGCTTTGATTGCTTAAAACAGGATTTCATATCATCTTAAATTATAATGTTCATGGAAGGTTTATCCAAATTGGAAACCTAATACATTGTTATAGAGAACATGCAGGTATATGAATAGACAACACAACTGATCAGTGGATGACAGTGGTTGGATGTGAGTGTGTCTTTAAGAGGTTTATTTGCTTGATTCATTACCAAATTAGAAGTTGACATGAACTGTGAACTGAGAAAAGCCTATCCTTTGAAAAAACAAGATCGACTTTTTTGTGTGTTACATTTTATTTTTCCCAGAAGTTCCCCAATGCAGAGATGCAGAATAACCTATTTATTTAAAAAAAACTTTCTATTATTGATGCATTTTAATTTTTAACTTGATGTCACAATATTGATCACTTATGAAAACATCTCAAATCATCTGTGAAAAGAACTGATGTACGTTGCCATGACATCATTTTTTGGGGAGTAAGTATTAGTGATAATTCTAACCAATGGGTGTATGATAATGCAGTGCTGTTATTGTTTCTTACAGAGTTCAGAAGAAGGCGCCCAAACCACGATTATAATGTGCAGTAAGTGAGGACGTTGCAAGTGACTCGGGGAAATATTACTCTGACTGTATGGTGGCGGAGGATCAGTGTTCTGAGCTGGGCAAGGATATGGGTGTAGTCTGGAAGCTGTGGGAGGTTACTGAGAGGTTTACTGGACTGGAGAAATAGATGTGCTGGTTGGGGTTTTATACTGCATCATTATAAGGAGTGACGATTCACACTTATCAAATAAAAGCTTGTGACATGCACAAGGAAGTATCATATGTGAAATCCATTCATTATATGTTTTTTTATTTAACTATTAAAGTGCTGAAACGAATTTCATGCTTACGCAAGCGGATTAGATCCAGGTCAATTGCAAAGTGAATTGGTGGCTTGCCTGTGACATAACGTGTTTGCTACCCCTGAGTACCGTTTCTCAACAAAATATAGCAGATATTTAAGGTTTTGGAAAGCAGACAACACAAAATTGTTTTTTTAAAAAACTACCAAGCATTCTAAGGGTTTTAGGCGTATGATAAACTGTATACTTGATTCTATCTTGGATAACAGGGACTATAAGCAACATCAGCAGGTAGACAATATGTAGAGAAAAGCAATGAGATACTTCCTACGATTACACAGCTTTACGCCCAATCCATGATATGTGACCTTGCGTACATATCAACCATCATTTGTATTAACAAGATAGATCTAAAATCGTCAAATTTGTTTAATTGACATAATTAAGGCTGCCTATTAATTAAACATTTGAAATTTTCGATATAAAAACAGTATTTAAGCTTTGCACATGTATTTCAATACAATTCGGTAAGATTTTATTCGATTGATTTAGTTCCATGGACAATTTCCTTAGATAATATGACTATTATTCTACTGTACTGTGTCTATGGCATTTCTCTTGTGAAATCATTGAGATAATGCTTCATTTATCACGTTTTCCCAAAGAATCAATCTATTGCTTAGCGATTATTCTCGATCATTCATTTCGGCATATATACCATTAAGAATAAGTCTGAAATTATTGTGGTAAAGGTTTGGCTCCAAATAAGCAGTTTTTTGTATATCACATTGTTTTCTCAAACACTTAAGTTTTTCTCTCAGAGTCAGATATTAGGATAGAATTTTATGAACAGACTTAAAGAAGATATTCGCATATTCGCATACGTCAAAGCTGATAAACATGAGTGTAGGAAAATTCCCCACTAGGAAAATCTCCCCAACTAGGACAGTACCCCACTAGGATAATTCCCCACTAGGACGATTACCCACCAGGACAATTGCCCACTGGGACAATTACCCACTGTTTGATATAAAACATATATTAAAGTAAATTATGTTTATTTATAATATAGATTTTGTGTTATTCATGTTATCTCTACTCATTAACAATGAAAATAAGAGTGAACAGTTATCAAAATAGAGATTTGAAGCATTGTTCCTTTTTCGTCTGCAAAAATATAAACTGATAAAAGAATTGTACAGAATGCATGTAACAATTTATTATCAGTAGTATTTGTCAAGTCAAGTTAATATCAATGACCAATTAATTGGACTGTTGATTCAAAATTTTAACCTAATATGAAATACTTTACTTTGCAAATATTGAAGATTCTAATTAAAAGACTCTGTGAATTCTTATGATATTAATTTATAAATGCTTACATTTCAAGTAGTTGGAATGTTGGGTCTGAGGAGATAAAATATAAGGAAGCATAGTGATGATAAACCAATTTTAAAAGAAATAAATGAAGGATTAAGATGTGTATAGGTATTATCTTAACCCTCACAGTGCTTGAACCAACTTCATGCTTATGCAAACAGGTTAGATCGAGGCCAGCCAGATGTAAATTGCGACTGGCCTATTGGCTAACCTCTTTGCTACCCTGAGTATCTTTCCTTATTAAAACTAAACAGATACCGGGTATTTAAGGTTTTGAAAAGCAGGCGACACAAAACTCTATTTCTAGAAAACTACACATCATTTCAAGGGTTAAAGAAAAGTTCTATATTGCACATATATTCCATGTGGCACATCTTTGGAGGCCCCTTGGTAAGAAGATTCCAATTGCCATGTTGCTTCTTTTTCTATACAGAAATCATAGAGAATTATTCTTTTAAAATAACCAAATTATTTGTATAATATATTTATGAAAACACTTCCCATACGTGAAAACTTAATTTTGAATATTTGATCACGTGTCTTGTTATGACAAACAATTTGAATAAATAACAACAACAACCAAAAGCTTCATACATTTCAATCATTCAAAACAGCAGCTCAAAAACACTATCTTTATAAACAATTAATGTAAACAGCAGCTTAAAAACACTACCTAAATAAACAATTAATGTAACAATCTTGCACTCATACATATGCTTAATAACCGGTCTTTAACACTCAATCCTATGGTATATATAGTAGTACTATTGTATGAATTCCCACGGTTTACGCACAATACACAATCATACGAACTGCGATGTGAGATTTAGAATGTTTGAAAGGGCGGCCATCTTGCCTGTCTGATTAGATGTGATACGATACGCTCTTCGTCTGATTTACGATATCTGATATGCGATACATGTTCTGCGATTTACAATGCACGCTAGGAAGTTTGGACGAATTTCATGTATCATTTACGAAGGTACAATAAAAATACCGTGATCACTATGTATTAAATGACAAAACCAAAATGAGTCTTTCTTGTAAGTAAACATTAAATATTGATTTTATTTGTTTCTGAATTCTTATTTTTCTAAATTTTGTTAAACATAACTGTAGGTCTTTTTGTTTATTCCCTCGTAAAGACTCCTTTTGATCATTCGAATGGTGAACAATTAAGTTTTTCAATATAAATAAAAACTAGTGCATTTAGAGGGGAGGCAAAACGTTCAGTAACATTATACTTTAAAAATTAATCCCTTTTTAATTCTCACAATCTACCATGCATCATAACACATGGGATGGAATGCAGTAAGTGTTATTTAGTTTTCATGGAACAAGTGTTTCACATATCTCAATCAAGTGTGCCAAATTGTCTACACATAATTAATAACCAATTTTACCGATAAGCCCAATGCATTGTTTGACAATGGGCTAACAATCAGCAGACTAATTTTTGAATTTCCGAGATGCTGTTACGCATCTCAGCCCTTTACAACATATGATCTATGATTTACGTGATATGTTTACCATACCATTTATCCGATGTGATATGATACATTACGGTCCCATTTGGGATCTGATATCTTACAGTTCAATACCAATGATATATGCTGTAGGTACGAAGGTACTACTGTATGTATTATCAAATTTTGTTTCACCCAATTCACTTATTGACATGAATGGTTTGACTGTCATGAAGGTAAACCTGACAAGAAATCTTTTGTATATACCAATGATAAATGCTGTTTTGGGGAACTCATACGAAGGTACTTCTGTATATTATCATATTTTGTTCCCCCCCCCCCACACACTTCACTAACTGAAATGGATGGTTTGGCAATCATGAAGGTAAACCTGACAAGAAATCTGGAGTTTACTGTTAAGCCGTCAATCAACAAGTAAATAAAACCATCAAACCATACTTCATCAAATGAAACCATCCTTTTATCCTTGATGATCTCTACATATGGGTATTTCATTTTACATTTGTAAAAACAAGTACACCTTCGATCAACCAAGTTAGTCAGGGGTCCTGGCCTGTGTGCAAACCCTGAGTACACATGGGCCAGGACCCGCGGCTACATTCAGTTAACCCTCCTATTATATAGCTACGCCATGACCTTGATTTTTGGTATATAAAAGACAAGATTATCAATATTCTCACTACTGTATGAGACTCTGACGAAGAATGTACCATAGTCGAGAACATCTCTAGAACAAACATTTCAACATCACCCAGTATCTTCTGAAACTTCTCATGAAGGTCTGTTGATAATTAGCCCATCTCCTCATCATTCATTTTGAGGTTGATCCATATTGAGACCAATAACACAGAAAATTATATCTGATAAATATGATGATTTGATAGAAACATTTTCGACAGGAAAAAAACCTGCTCTTTTAGATCGGATTCTTCTTTTGCTACAGTGTTAAAATTTATTTTTTCAAAATATTGCTGAAGAGGCATCATTATGAAGTAAAGGGTAAATAGAAGTGTTGAGTTAATTTTCATGGACATAAACAGATGACAATCAAACAGCACTTGTGGTTTGTTATCTATAGCATTGACCTTAATTAAAGCAGTATCATACACACGAGACCAAATCATTTACAAGCAACCATTGTTAACTTTCTGCATATATAGGGTATATATATCTATAAAGTACAATCACTAAAATTTTACAAATAGTTTCTCCTATACCACTTAATGATATCTTTAACCATTACAGTGCTGGAACTGACTTCATGCTAATGCAAATAGGTTAGATCCAGGCCAGCCACCAAGTAAATTGGTGACTGGCCTGTGATCTAACCTGTTTGCTTCTTTGAGTATCTTTCCTTACCAAAATTAAGCTGATAAATAAGGTTTTGGAAAGCAGACAACACAAACATCTATTTTTAGAAAATTACCCAGCATTCTAAGGGTCAACTTAAGTTGCTTATAAGTGAAATAGGACATGGCCATGCCAAGCAAAGACCTAATAAACACAGATAAGCAACTCTCTATAGGCAAATACCAAATAAAAAGTGTCAAGCTATCAGTTCAGGAGATCAAACTGACTACATCATTAAGGTCGATTAAACCTCAAAAATTTCCACGATGTCAATACAATGTCGTGTACCCTTATTTATGAGGATAAATTCACTAATGTTTTGTATATAGCATGCCATGGATGATAATTAACAATTCAATTACTGGTTGGAAAAGTTATGAGCGAGGATTTTTTACCAAATGCAAGCTTCTTTTTTTCCAAACAACTTATAATACATGATAACCAGACTCTTTGAAAAAGCAACTTCTGAAAAATCTATTCAAACAACTACAGATTAAAAATAGATAAAATATCTTAAACAAACAACAAAACAGACAAAGCTAAAAACAAACGAGAAGTAATAAACTTATAAAATAATTTAAATATAACACATTTCTTGCTTTATGGTCTTTAGGAACCAACACTTCGTTAACCTTGAAAAGGAAAAGGGTCATATTATCATTTACCCTTTACCAAACGCAAAAATGTGGCTGTCTCAAATTGAAAGAGTTTGCAGACGACATTTCAAAATGTGGTGAAATTGGTAAAAAGTCTTCTCATAGGGCAGAAAACATTGTGGGAAAAGGAGAAATTGCTCGTTACAAGTAATTTCTCCTTTTCCCACATTGTTTTCAAGATTTGTCTGCAAAAAAGTGGCTAAATGTTGTTATTGTTTGGTAATGGGTTAAAGGAACCGACTTATGGGTGATGGCATGAATAAACAAATTTCTTTTAAGGATCCAGGGCCTTCCCCAGCCCTTTTAAGCCTTGTTGGGGCCCAGCGTCTGATTTTCAAACTAAGCACTTCCCCTAAATTCTGCCTAAATTGATCCCACTGTGCCTAATTGCCCAAAGCGATTAAAATGTGTTCCGCTTCCAGTCTACTTGCTTCTGTTTTTTTTAAAAAAAAACCAAACATGTGAATTGGTTAAACACAAGTTTGTTTTTACCTTTTATTCCAAAAAGTATCCTTATAAATTCACCATTCTATAATGCATATGTAAACGAAATCGACAGGGAAACCTACCATTCCCTTTCGTGTCAAACCCAATGCACCGCCCCACCCCAACCTTTGCATCAAGCACCGAAGCCCTTAAAAATATCTAGGGAAAACCGTGGAACCTCTGATTACTATCTCCTTACTACCTGTTACAACAAGTATTGAGACAAAGACATTGGAACATGTTTGAGACTACCATTCCACAAAAAAAAACATTTACATATAATTTTCAATGTCAGTAGTGACAATTTAAGTGTGGTAGATTCTTTCAAGTTATTATGTAACAAACCGACTAAAGACACAATCACATCCAATCAGTAAATAACACCGTCATTCACTGATCAGTTGTGTTGTCTATTTATATAACCTCCTATATCCTTTTTAACATTAGTGCATTAGGTTATCTTATTTGCATGAACCTTTCTTGAACATTAGATTACTCCCACCTAGGAGAATACTTGTCCCAAGTCTTGGCCCGTGGGAACTACATGGGAAAGGTATCTCCGAGAGAAGGGTAAATCTTCATCCCACCAATTTTAACAAACTTAGCAAATTGACCTCTAAAAGACACAATCACATCTGATCAGGGAAAAACACTGTTGTCCACTGATCAGATGTGTTGTCTATTTATAAACCCTTTCTTTTCTATAATAATGCGTTAGGTTCTTTAACTCCCACCTCAAAAAAGACTTGTCCCTTTGGAAATAGGTGGGAGAGACAACTTGGATGTCAAATGTAAGAAGGCTTCATGCATACAACCAATGCCTCAAATGCAACAAACAGAGCAAATCATACCTCTCAAAGACACAATCACATTTGATCAGGGAAAAAAACAGTTGTCCATTGATCAGTTGTGTTGTCTATTTATATACCCGCATGTTCTCTATAATAATGCATTAGGTTCTCTAATTCACATTGATGTTCTGCAAATATTACAGAACTTCAAACTCCGAAAAGTCTCGTCCCAAGTCTTGGCCCTTTGGAAATAGGTGGGAGAGGCAACTTGGATGTCATATGTAAGGAGAAGTCTTCATACAACCAATGTAACAAACAGAGCATATCATACCTCTCAAAGACACAATCACATCCAATTAAGTGAAAATCACAGTCGTCCATTGATCAGTTGTGTTGTCTTTATATATATATACCTTCATGTTCTCTTTTACACTACATTAAAAGCCCAAAAATGCATAAATGTTCCACAAATGTTACAATTACATACCCTCAATAATTTACTCAACACCAATTTTCCAAAGGACTGGTCAAACTTTTAAGAACCATGTGCAAGTCAGCTCAGAGAAATGTTCTGTCATTACCACCAGGAATTAAGATCATGTTAATAGGGTCCTGCATGGCCCAGTGGTTAAGGTGGCCGACTAAGAACTCTGGGGTCCAAAGCTTAAATCCAACCAACACCTCCGGCTCTTTAAAGTGACCTTTGGCAAGTCACTTCAGAGCCCTTGCCTTGTACTGGTGGAACCAGCAAAAGCAGTAACATATTTGAAAAATTGTTGATTCTGTGTTAACCCTTTATCAAATGCTATTTTTTCAATGTCCCAAATTGAAAGAGTTTCAGACAAAATTTCAAAATGTGATGAAATTGCAAAACAATCTTCTGATAGGGCAGAAAACATTGTGGGAAAAGGAGGAATTGCTCGTAAAGAGCATTCTCTCCTTTTCCCACAATGTTTTCCAGGGTTGTCTGCAACAAACTGGTCAAATATTGTTATTGTTGGGTAATTGATATAAAGATTCAAACTGAAAACCATTGATTCACAGACCTATAAAGCAAGCAATTATTCACTACAATTAATACAATTATACAGTACAGTCGAACTTGTGTTAAAAGGCCAGCCTATGGAATTCAGACAATTGGCTGTTTAAGACCGGTTGGCTGCTAAACACAAATTCATGTACACTATAAATCCAACAATTGAACTTTCTGTAGTGGTTGTTTAAGGGAGGTTGGCTGCTTCAAAGGATGGTTGCTTAGCACAAGTTGGACTGTATAATGTAATACTGTGGGCACTCCCTAATATCTCTTAAATGATTCCAATGTGCTTCCACAATAAGGCATAAGTAAAAAAAAAAAAACTTCAGCCTAACAATCGAAAGTATTTACAAATGCACCAGCCATTTCTATTCACAGCTCAAATTCAGTGTTTAATATTCAATATTTCTTAGGAATGTCTTCTACAGTGACTCCTTTAACAGCAAGCTCCTCTCTAACTCTATCTAGGTATTCTGGATCTGGGTAGCCAAATCTGTAAGGGAAAAAATAGAGGTTATACAGAAAATGTTGGTATGTCTTAACCCATTACCAAACAATAACGACATTTGACCAGATTGTTGCAGACGACTTGAAAAACACTGTGGGAAAAAGGGACAATTGCTAGTAAAGAGAAAGTTCTCCTGTTCCCACAATGTTTTTTACTCTATCAAAAGATTACTTTCCAATTTCATCAGATTTCGAAATGTTGTCTGCAAACTCTTTCAATTATGGACAGTCGAAAAATTGTCGCTTGGTAAATGGTTAAAGTGTTTAACAGTTTTTAACTAATTTACAGTTTTAACAGGACAAAATAACACACAAATAACACATATGATACTTTAATGAAAGGGCTTGACCAAATACTTATAAGTGCCAGTCAAGATATAGGGTATACCGTAGAGCAAATGAAATAACCACTTCTAAAAACAAGAGCAGGTTTTATGGTTATAAATAACCTTAGGATTTAGGATCTTGAGTAAATCTAATTGTAAAAGCCATCAAACAAACAACAATGGTAAATACTTATGTTCATTTAGCATCGTATACGCTTACAGTTAATGTAAGATTGTGTTATTTTATGTTCATTAGTAATTCGCAGGTGATGGCAGTTTATGTAGCCCATCTTCAATTGGAATATAATCTGAAGTAATTATATTGCAATTTATAATTGGTCACGTAAGAGTTTCAAGACCCCGTACATCAAATTCTTTTTTTTTTCAGAAGTTGCGAAAGTAAAGGAATATTCATTTATTTAATATTTCAGCAGAGAAAACAATTGAACACTAGCTAACTTTAGGCCTATTTTTTATTTCATAAGAATCAAGTGACAAGGCTACATGACCTAGATAAATCCATACTCGGAATACACTCTGAAAGCAAACATCCACGTTCTTGCACTGGACTGTTTACATCGAACTAGCCGGAATAACACAGTTAGTCATGTAGAACTTACACAGAAAGAACAACAGGGTATACGGGTAACTAATTACCATACAGTGGATGTATCATCCAGTTAGTGATACTGTGAGTTTTTTCCGTCATTATCTACATTTATAGAGTGATTTCGGTCACTTTATTATTATGAATTTTTGTTTGAAACATAAATGAATACCATAAGTCAAATTAATATTATACATAAATATATTTCTATTGTATGACGTCCAGGAACTCCAGGGTACCGTTTTAAACATCTTACGGAAAATATTTGCCTAAGTCAAAACTAATAAACATTGATAGTATCTTCAATGAAAGGACAATATTGCAATGTGACATGTCATTGAAAGCGTCTCGGAGAGACGATTCCAATGATGTGTTACTTCGCAATATTGCTTTGCCAAATAATGAAATAAAATGACTTGTTGTTTTAGACTTGCGCAAATCTTAAGCATAAACTGTTTAGTAAAACGGTACCCAGGAACACTAATTATTTATGCAATAAAATGACATTTACACACAATTAGGTATTCGATTCCAATATTATAGCCAACTGAACATAACTTCGGACAGTGCATGATCAAGAGTGGAAGTAGTCATAAACTATGTTATTGTCTAAGAGTTTTGATGATTCCACTGTGCTTTATTTTGTATTGCTCTATGTTTTGTTCATTTGTACAACATTATATCTGTAGGTCAGTAACTATTTGAGTTGCACATTAAACACATTAAAGTAGGAATAGTACCCTTATAGTGCTCGGACCGACTTTATGCTCATGCAGACAGATTATATCTTGGCCAGCCGCCAAGTTAATTGTTTGCTACTCTGAGTATCCTTCCTCATCAAAATAAAGCAGATATTTAAGGTTTTGGGAAAGCAGATGACACAAAAATCTATTTTTAGAAAAGTATCCAGCATTCTAAGGGTTAAGGGAAATTTCAATATTGCCATGTGGCACGTCATTGGAGGAGTCTGGTAGAGTAGATTCGGATTGCTTACCCATCATTCTAAAGGTTAATAGACTTACTGGGTGTTTGGTTTAGGGTCAGTTTTGTGATGAATATCGTTCCATGTAATAACCCCCTCCTCCCCCGTAGTACGGGATGTGCCTATTGTAAAGGTCAACTTGCGATCAAACGCTATCTTCAACATCTCTAAAACCTCCCTCCCTTCTGTAGTATCAGGTAGGTAAGCTGTTCGTGTGATACCTTTGTAATACTTGCCAGGATTTGGGTGGTTAGACTGAAACGATACAGATATGAAACTATCATATTATATTTATTTATATGGGGTTTAATGTCTTGTCAACAGTATTTCAGTTACTTCCTACTTATTGCTTTCCTTGATTTCACCAGAGCTAGGCAGGGCCCTGCAGTGTTTTGCCAAAGAACACTCCAACGAAAGAAACTTTATCAAAATAATGTTCACCGTTTTCAAGTATATTTTCTGAAATACCCATGTCATGTTTTCTGCCATATTGATATCAAAACAGCTTAACAATTATGAAAATAATTACATTGGAAAATTATTAGCCACTAAGCATTTAAATTCATTTTTACAGAATACTATGTAAAACAAGAGGGCCATAATGGCACTTGAACCGCTCAACTGAGATTATGACCTATTTAAAGAATAGTAAGAAACATTGCTTTTAACTTTTACACAGAGTTTCTTGCGCTTGTATGCATTGACCTTTGTTTTTTAGTCCAAATTTACAAGTTTGACACTGTATGATTGACATTAAAATGGTACATAATTCTTACAATGCGGAAACTGAACATTTTACTTATACAGATTGAATGTACGATGATCTATTGTTGCCATTTTGTGATTATCAGTTTGGCATATTTGGATATTGATGTATTTTGTTAAAAATTCTACAATACATGTATATAGTGGAAATGCAAACAGGTTCATATTTCAACGCACCCTGGTGGCCATGTTTTTTAGAGATATAAAAATTCTTTGAACAATCTTAAAAAAGGGGCCCCAAAAGAACATTCCTGTAGAATTAATTCTGTAATCCGATAAGTAGTTTCTGACAAGAAGATTATTTTTAAAGTTTTTACCAAATATGGACATGGCAGCCATCTTCGTAACATGACTAATTTTTCTTTGACAAATCTTTCTCCATTCCAACTAGGGATGCTCAGCATGATATCGATTCGAAATTTTTCAAGAGGTTTGGGAAGAAAATATCTTTATCAAGTTATAATTTTTTTTATTAAGTTGTAAATTTTACCATACATGTATATAGTGAAAACAAAAACACTTTCAAAGTTCAACGCACCCTGGCAGAAATGTTTTTCAAGATATATATTTTTTTAACAATCTTCATGGAAGGCCCCTCAAGGAACATTCCTGTGAAATTATTTTGAAATCAGACCAGTGGTTTTTGACAAGAAGATCTTTTCAAGGTGTTTTACCAAATATGGGCATGGCAACCATTCTGGTCGTATGACTAATCTGTTTTTGGACAAATCTTTATTCCCTCAAACTGGGGATGCTTCGTATGATATCTCATTGTAATTGGCCAAGAGGTTTGGGAAAAAGAGATATTTGTTAAGTAATAAATTTTACCATACATGTTACAATATAGTGAAAACATAAACGCGTTCAAAGTTCAATGCATCCTGGCAGTCATGATTTTCCAGATATCTAAAGATATTTAACAATATTCATAGAAGGGCCCCCAAAGAACATTCCTGTGAAATAATTTTGAAATCTGACATGTGTTTTATGACAAGACTTTTTTTTTAACAAATATGGGAATGGCAGCCATTTTGGTCACATGACCAATTTTTTTCTTTCTTCCCTCCAAGAAGGGATGCTTCACACAATACCTCATTGAAATTGGCCCAGAAATTTGGAAAAAAAAAGATGTTTGTTAAGTTATAAATTTTAGCATACATGTACATAGTGAAAACAAAAACGCGTTCAAAGTTCAACACACCCTGGCAACCATGTCTTTTGAGATATCAAAATTATTTAAACAACTTTTAAAAAAAGGCCCCTAAAAAACATTCCTGTGAAATTATTTGAATTCTAACCCGTGGTTTCAGACAAGAAGTTTTTTTAAAATTGCAGAAACTCCCTTTTTCATGCCATGGCAACCAAAGTTCAGCATGAAATCAATTTCTTTGAACACATTTTGAAGAACATCATCCAATGGACATTCCTGTGAAGTTTGGTTAAGATTTGCTCAAGGGTTTAGGAGGAGAAGATGTTTTTAAAGAAATAGTTGACGGTGCACACCGCACGCCGCACGACAGCCATTGGGCGATCACAAAAGCTCACCTTGAGCACTATGTGATCAGGTGAGCTATAACCAACTTGACCCGTGCTTTTACGACTAGGTCAGTTATAACAATTGTGTAGTCATTATACCATACCCCTTGTTTTCCATTTGGAAATCTGTATGTTATTGATATCCTTCCATAATCCGCAAACCCAGCACAATGGTTCCATGATTCAGTCCTGTCCTCTCTTTCTCCCTCAGGTTGGTCCCCTTAATAGTTGAACAAAGAAATGTAAAACTAGCCATAGGTACAAACGGATTTCTTAATTGTATACATTTTTTTTTCCATTTAGGTTATGATAATAGGCAGGCAGGGAGAAACAAAGTCAAATACAAAGGGAAAGAGCATGAGACAGACAAAGAGTTTTCAAGAAAATAGTCACCTGTTAGTTCACCACAAACTTTTCCACACATAGGGCACTTTTTTTGATGCGTAAATAGCTTATCGATACACTCTTTATGAAAGGCATGACCACACTCCAAGACTTTTCTATCTGCTCCTATCTGGTCCAGGCAAATCACACAACCCTCAAGCCTTTTCAGGTTTTCAGATACCACCTTTGAAATATTAAAACATTCCTAACTATAGTACTACTATATACTACCAAAAGTCACGCGAAACCATATCATCTTGAGTCATAGTCTAGAACCCTTTTATGAACATTTAGTTGATACAATAAGAAATGGCTGAAAAAATACTTGGTTGAAATTAAATATAAGGCTTTGAATATTTGATTTTATACCCACAATCACCTATGATGTATTCCTGTAGTGTAAATGAAAGCCTCATGTATCAAGTTTTTTTTTAAAAAAATACAAGGTTGTCATTTAAACAAGTTTATATTGCTTCAGCAACAAGATGATTTGATTTAGATTTAATTCAAAATGACACAAAATTTATTTTGAATTAATATTAAATTGCACAATATAGCAAACAGTACAACATTTGTTAATACAATAGGTTACATAAGCAAAGTAACATATACATTTAAGACAGTATAGTAATATTAATGGTAAACAATTTTCAGAGTTTGAATAGAGTTCATTAGAATTATTTATCTCCCACCATCAAAGTCTCTTCCTTTATCAATACAGTTATACAATATCAAATCAGGAGCTAAGTCGTTGGTAACACCCATAATGTCATTCACACATATGGATACATTTGAGAATACAAACATTTTAGTGCCAGGTGCCAAAGTGCAGCCAGGACTTTAATGCAAACGAATGGTAAAAAAGTAGTTTCGTCAAAACTGATATCATCACTAGTCATGATATGAGTTTTTGATATCATCACTAGTGACGATATACACTGTGACAAAATTGAAAATTGATACACTGAGAAATCCCTGTATTTCACTGATAGGAATATAATAAAGTACTTTAATGATTAAACTAATTACCGTTTCAGGCAAACCTTCAGGGTGTGGCAGTCTACAGGGTAATGGAGGTCGAGGCATAGGAGTTTTGTTATCATCCTCAATCAACTCATACTCCATCAACTTCTCTGTGACAAAATCAAACGCACGTCCATCTCTGCACACCAATGTGATGCTTAATTCTTTGTTACTTTTTAGAAAGTATTCTTGGTAAGCTTGAATAAATGCATCAGCTGCAACTTGCACTTCTTCTTTTGTGTTTTTACCTGAAACGAGGGCCAAAATTTTGCTGATCTAATCTTAAATGCTTAGAATGACAATAGTTTAGCTCTTTAAGTACTGAAAGATTTCAATTAAAATAATGACCTTAAATGTTTAAGAGATTTGATTTAAATCATATGTTTAAGCTTATCTCTGTTTGTGAGATGTTTAATGCCATTCCAGCAATTTTCAGTTAAGTTATGACTTTCCTGGATCCACCAGTACTAGGTTAGGGCTCTGAAGTGACTAGCCAAACGACACTCCCACAAAACCAGAGGTATCGGTTGGGCTCGAACTTGAGACCCCCAAGTTTAAAGTCAGCCACCCTTACCACTGGGCTATGCAGGACCCAAAGGCTTATTTATACATCCCCATCAATGTCTTTTTGGGTCTCACATTAATATCACAATAAATTGGTACTAGCAATGCAACACTCTATATACAATAATTAGTTTTATCTATAATAAGAAGAGTATACCTGAGGACAGAGATATGTTTAACCCATTACCAAACAATAACGACATTTAACCCCTTTGTTGCAGACGATTCTGGAAAACATTGTTTTTATAATGAGCAATTGATATCGTAAAAAGCATTCAATTTTGGACAGTCGTAAATTTGGCATTTAGTAAAAGGTCAACTAACGTTTTTAACTTTTGTTAATCAACGAACATATCCTGTGAGATCACCTCTCTAGGAATAACACTGTCCTATAAAAGGCAAATTATCCATAGAACTCAAAGGTAACAGTAGATATAATCTTCCTTGTGTCAAGTGGCCGCCTCATTCTCTACAGTATAGCAACAACCAATAAGGACAATATATAATGTCTGCGTTACTGAGGTCTTGGACTCTCGTCCCAGCGAATCAGGATCGAATCCCAACAGGGGACTATCAATTCAAAGTGGATTTTTATGGCATGTAGTGAAGGAAAGGAGTATGGTTACATGTCTGGTGTAACAAGTCTAGACGTGTTGACGCAACGGCTTGTAAAACAACTCTTACATCATAGTTGTGAGATGATTATGTCTGATATTTAACTATAAAAGAAGGCCTTACTGTGAATGTCGGAAGGCCTGGATGAGCACGCCGTGTACAGGTCACTACACCAAAGAACTACATTAAAATACACTTATGATCAACGGCATTGTCTTTTGTTATTTCACTATAATTATGGCAGTGCTTCCTTGTGGACATTATTTGTGAGACTTGTTGAATACATAACGTTTATGGTAGGGAAGAAAGTCGCGTGTAAGAAATTAATAAAGGTCTCCATCGAGACACAAGCCTCCTCCATCATTCTAAACAACTTTTTCAATTTCGTTAGGTCCAACCTCAAAGTGGGGCAATCCATAAGGTTGCCATTCTTTTTTGAACTAAGAGACCAATTTTCAATTTGAGGAGGCCAATGAAGCAAACACCTCACAAAAATGTAGTTAGTTATGACCACCTATCATATTTTTTGTTATTTAAGCCGACCAAAGTCATTTGAAGCTTACAAATAGGCCGGCGGCCGGTTATTAATGACAACCCTGTTTTAACACCCTCCCATGTATAGAGACTGAGTAAAGGTTTATATTTACTGTTTGTCATTGGATGCTTCATCATACATATTGCAGAATAGAATGTTTGGTGTTTGATGTACACCAAATAGTTCAACCCTTACAGTGCTGGAACCGGCTTCATGCTTAAGCAAACGGCTTGGATCCAGACCAAACGCCAAGTAAATTAGCGGTTGGCTTGTCATCTAACCTGTTTCTGCTCTGAGTATCTTTCCTCATCAACATTACGCAGATACTTAAGGTTTTGGAGAACAGACAACACAAAAATATATTTTTTAGAAAATTACCGAGCATTCTATTACTTACCTGCTCCAAGGAGTCCCATGACAACCGAATTGATTGAGTTTTTATTTGCTTGATGAAACACATTTTTCACTGCTTCTTTTATGGTGTCTCGCCGTTTTTCTTGACTTTCATTTCTGATTTCATATGGTACCACAGCATGAATAACCTTCTTGTATCCGCAGACAAAGCCTTCTGTAACATATACCTTACAAGGGCTAGTATAAACCGAAAATTTTGACATAAGTTTGGCAATTTTCCCTTTTCCTGACCCATTTAAATCTTCTGTCGATACCATTGCGTCTGTCTTGGTCTCCCATAAATCTCCGCACTTAATTAGTAGTGTGCCTTTTTCAGTTTCAAATACATGCTTTCCATCTTCCATGTAATAAACTGACTTGTCCTTCATGGCTTTATTTGTCTTGATACGTTTCTCAAAGGTTTTAGATACAGCTTGTTCGTGCGTTCTGGATTTAACAAATTTCTCTGTTCTGTAATCTGGCATGTATCCAGGACGCAACATAGCGGTAAACATATTCTGTATTCTAGTAATGATACTGGGATTAATGTCAATAAAGTGAACCTCTTTCAGGGCCTTTGGAGATTGTTTACGACTGTAGTCCAGCGTCGCTTTTGCATAGTGATAGACACACAGCTCCTCAGGTACCCCAACTATAGCTAAAATGAAAATATTTAAAATGAAATTTCTTTAAACTTATCTTTTTTACATGAATTGTGACAAAAGCTTGAAGCTTATAAATTCTCAATGTGTTTCCTGAATTATAAGCTATAAATCGAGACGATTTGTGGGTTAGTCCTGGCAATTTTTATCAGACCTAACAAGGATCGAACCTTGGACCTTTGGCACAAGAGGCTGATGGTCTACCACTGTACCAATGTTACCAACAAAATAAAGTTGGATAGATGCATATTGCTATGTTTGTGTCTATTAGATAAGATATGGATGTTTCATTATTCTTTTATCATTTACCCTTGATCAAACTACACATTCAATTAATGTGCAAGTTAGCATCAAAGTTCAAATGACATCAATGATGATTCCTATTGTAGAATCGAAACTATCCTTTAAAATAAACCGAAAGAATTTTATGATTGGTGAAGATTCAAAAGAAAAAAGTCATAATTTCAGTTCAATTAAAACAGGAGTGTATTCAATAAATATTCCTTTTTATACAATGCCCTGTACTTAGGAGCAAATGTGATGCTTTTAGAATTATGCAATACTAGATCTTTAGATTAAAAATATTAGCAAATGTTAAAACATAAGAAAAAGAACAAGTTAATTGGTGGATGGCCAATACTCTAGCCTGTTTGCTACTCTGAGTATCTTTCCTCATCAAAATCAGATATCTAAGGTTTTAGAAAGCAGACGACAAATCTATTTTTAGAAAATTACCCAGCATTCTAAGGTTTAATCTTAACAACATACAATCATGTAATTGACCTATCATAAAACCGCCCGAAAGTTGAACTCAAATACAATAACACATGCTTACACAAGCAAAGATCGTGTACAAACTGTTTCACATGAATAAGTTAGTTGGAATTAAAATAAAGATATAAAGAGGGGGTATCTGAGTTGTACTTTATTTTAATACTCAACCATCATGAATGCAAAGCTGAATTTCAAATTTATTACAAATAGAAAAGTTAGACACAACTTTGCACTAGATGAATACGAACATATACAGAAAAAATCGAATGTATAAGAGCAGGAAAGATATTCATTGCACGAGACTTCTTCCTTTTATCAACATTAGACAATATTCCAACAGCGCTCGAAAGAAATCCTAACAATCACCAGATTTATAGCATCCATATTCAAATAGAATAGTCCTGATGCCAGTGGTTTACGCCTTTCTTATGGTAAACGTCAAGCCGTGTACACACGATTCTTCATGCACGTGTTTGCAAAATGTACGACTTTGAGCTAAGTTCAAAACCACATAGGGAAAGACACAGACTGACGGCCCACAGATTCCCACCAGACGCCAGAACACTTCTTAGTTCATCTGTCTACTTAGCTTAAACTGTCTGAATACAAAATGTATGATGGCTTGTACATATTCGGACTTCAACTGCACCGTAACTATAATGATTTAAGGATAATTTTAGTAAAAACAGCATTGCTCATGAAGAAGATGAATTCCTTTCTTAAACTCTGTTTCTATAATTAACATGACTTTTACCTGTCTGAGGCATAAACCGTTGATATGATAGAATGAAGATGATATGAATAAATCTACAAAGTTGAAAACATCAAATTTAAAAAGGGGTGGTGTGTTCCCCATTTAACCACTTAATAAATGGTAACCCTTTATCATTACTAAGAAAATCGATAGTCGACGTTCCCTTGAAGGCCCTCATAATCCCCAAAATCACCCAGGTGCGATAGATTTCGAGTCGACGTTCCGGGAACAAACCGTGGAGTTCATGACCGAGGAAAAATTGCGTAATGAAAACTTGAATAGTTAATGTCGAACAAACATATACTTACTGCTAACCACAATTAATTACATAACAGTAAAAGGCAGTTTGTTTTGTTTTAGTGACTTTTTCATACATAGTTTCTTGCTTATCATCCCTTATTTATTTCTTTAATCAGATCTATATATTTGGCAAACGTTGCCTTTATAAGATTACAGCAAATTCCCACTAAGCTCATAAGCGCCTAACATTTTAGTGACAATATTGTTGTGTTCCCTTTATGTTTCGGCTGAATAACCAATTGGCAATATCGACTTGTTTTGTTGATAATCAACGTGACTAACAACACCCAACACCAACAACTTTTTCCTCATTTTTTTTCACTAATAGTCTAGGCTATTTCTAAAAGAATAAGGGTTTGGGGATAAACCAACTTTGTTTATTCAACCTCAACCACGTGTAGATCTATACATATCAACGATGCATAATCTATTGGGATATTGAACTCGAACTTAATAAGCCTAGCTTTCGTTCATATGGATCCATTATATCAACATAATCAACATAGAACCTGTATAAACCGGCCACTATGACTATCTTTTCGATAAATCATATGTCAATCCATATATTTTAAGTAAGTTATGCATACAAAACTATTCAAGCTTTTATGAGAGAGAAATAGGTCATATTCACATTGGTTGTACCACGCTATGCCCCTATAATACAAAAGATAACGCACAATTTTACGGGTTTTTTTTTACCTCAGCCTCAAAGGTGCTTTTTTACAGGTGTGTGGAAATTTGGCAGTTGAAAATATATGCGTCTTTAAAACTGAATGGAAGATGTAATGTCATATGATAAGCACTGAAAACGCGTCATCAGAGGTAAAATTAATCTTTTAATTTCTTAACGTGTGTATACAGTGCATTAACATGTATTTCAATCAAATCGTAAAGGCAGGAAGTAAGTAACTCTTACTATAAACAACAGCATGAAGTTGAACAAAGATTGTGTGAGTTTTTTTAACTATTCAAAAGGGAGAGTGTACATAAACAAGTTAAAATCAAAGGCCAGAATGGCCTGAACTGCGTCGCAGTATGGTCTGAGAGGTTTGTGCGTACGAATGGATTTGAAAGAAATCTAAGGGATTTTTGAAGACAAACCAACACATTTCTGTTCAATAGCAGGAATCAAAATAGAAGTCAAAAAAGACATGTCCCAGTACTCCAGTGGTACTCAAACCCAATGCTCTAATCAAATGAAAAAGTATTATTCCAGTTATCAACAAAATAGATATTGTAGACGAAAGCAAGCATTTTTAGTTAAGATACCAATCTACAAGGGGCCACAGTCACAAGTTATTTAAGAAACACTTCAGCACAAATACAGCTTCAGTCAGAGATCATTGAACAGTTTTAAAAGTGCATTAAATATATATTGGGTTAAATGCCATATCAAAGGCATGCCCGAGTGTTACGAACAGGAACCGGAACACAAGAAAAGAGTAGATCAAAAGGATCGGAGAGATGTAAGTCTAAAAAATGATCTCAACAACAAAGTAAACAATCATACATTCTAATCTGGGTGATTTTTTTATCTACTCAACAATACCTACATTTAGTGTTTCTTCCAGGATTTGAAACAATAGAGGTATTTCCCCAATACATTGGGCAAAAGGTGATAATAGATCTTCTTTTTCATTTTGCCATTGTAAAATGCACACGCTCACTTCATGGTCAGTAATGGTAACGAAAAACACGGTGTATTTCCCGGCTATACATCAGGCAATATTTCTTTTTCTTTCTTATAATGAAAAAATGAAAGATTTTTTGTTTAGTATGAACCGTCCTGTTCAATTACAAAATCAGCTTTCAAATAAAAGTAACGGCTTAAATGTGTTAATCAATGTCGTTTTTAATTTCATAACAATATTACTGCAAAGAATCGGGAGCCGTATTTTCACTTCACTAAGCGAACTGGTTCCCAACCCTCTGGTAACCAAACAAACGAATCGGAAACCTATTACTGAAATTGGGTCATGCGTTTATGAAACAAAATAAAATCGCTGATAACTGTCAGTTTTTCTTCATGAATGTTTCTAAGCCGTTTCTGGCACAAGGCCTGTCGTTAAAAGAAGTTTGCAAATCATAAAAGATAGGGACTTTGTTCTGCACTGAGTAAAAAAATACTGGGGATTCCTTTATAGATGGGGGAAATCCCATCTTCTTCTAGAAGTTCTAGGATGTTTGGAAATTAACGCGGATAGTTTGCATTACCCTTTATCACCATCCTGCACATCACAGACCCATCCAAAACAAACCAAGGAAGAAAGAGTTATTTAACAAAATGACGATTTAATTTGATAAGAATTCACGCAGTTATAGACAGATTACAATCAACATAGAAGTTGGAACTACTTTCTTACTCTCGGCGGTGATTAAGCTCCTATAGGTAAAGAAGGATTCCGTACGATCACTATATACGCCTTCGCGCATGCGCGCGACGCGTATAAAAAAAGATAAGTATTCAAGACAAATAACATCTTCAGAATGGAGTCATAATCTAGACATGTACTCCAGATTTATTATAGTAAGTCTATGTCTAAGTTTTAACCCATTACAAAACAATGAGGAAATTTGACCAGTGTGTTGAAGATGACTCTAGAAAACATTGTGGGAAAAGGGGAAATTGCTCATGAAACAACATTTTCTGCCCAACCAGAAAATTATTTTGAAATTTCATCTGCAACCTCAATATGGGACAGTTGAAAATTTGCTGTTTGGTAAAGGGTTAAAGCAATAGCCTTGAGGATTTTGGAGAGAGATGGTCCTATCATTATAAATGGATGCTGATGTCACTCTTGGTATTTTTTTATGTGATATTAAACTAAAGGGATTAAATAAAACTTTTGACCTACCAGCACTTATAGCAGGTAATGCAATAGACTCTAAACCTCTGTCTTCTGCTGCCATAAGGCTCTCTGTTATGGCTGAATATAAAAGATTCTCACACTGTTGTACATCACTGAAGGAATGTGGGGAGTAGTCAGACCAACGCGGACCCACAGCATGTATGACACAGTCATAATGGAGATTTCCAGCTGTTGTGACACACACCTTGCCTACAGGGACCTTTCCATTCTTTTTGATGTGTGTAAACCCCTCTGTGTCTAAATTTCTACCAGCCGCTTTTGCAATCACACGTGCAACTCCACCACTATGTTGTAAAGTTTCATTTGCATCATTCACAATGCAGTCCACAGGTAGTTTTAGTATATTGGCTTCGTACACATAAACCACCATGCCTTCAGCTGTAAACATCTTCTTCAGGTTAGTTGCCTGTTTCTTTAGATCAAACTGAGGGTACCTTTCTTCTTTTTTTCTTCTTTGTTTTTCGGCAGAATATCCTTTATTCCTTGTGTAGCCTTTTGCTGATATTTCACATGTATTTTGAATAGAATGACCAATCTCTTTATCTGCGCTTGGTAAATCACGTTTTCCTCTTTTTGTAACTTTCACTTGGCCATCTTTTAGCAGAATTTGAAGTTTAATGCGATTAGCACCTTCATACGTTTCATCAAATGCCAGAACGCGTCTTGGCTTTTCTAGAAAGACACAATGTGTTTCCTTCTGGTTTCCAACTTCGGCACACCAGTTCCTGACCTTTTCATTGTTGGTTTCATTTATTGGTATCTCTAAAATAACCATACCTTTCATGTATTTAATGTATGAGTTAATTTCTTCAATAAGTTTTTTATCAGCCCAACTGTTTACATTTTTCATATCTGCAAGACCAAGGGTGTAAGAAATTGTCACACCTTTTTGTTGAAGTTGTTTAATTTCATTCGACTTTAACGCTTCTACAATGTCCCAAACATTCTGGGAACACTCATTTGCCACATACTGAAAGCCTTCATCTACCTCATTTCCGCATTTCAATATATGGTCGGCATAGTCTAACTGGTATTTTGTTTGGGCGCAAAAAGAAGAAGATCCCTTTTCATTTCCAGTCACACTAGTCCCCATGGTTTGCAAGTATTCTGTGTCTTTAACATCCTCCCCTTTAACTCCAAATCTAGACAAACCCTGAAAAAAAGAATCACAAATAAAAACAATTACATTATATAAATATATATCAAGAAGCAATAAAAACTATTGTTCTTAGGCCTATGAGATTTGGCATAGGAATATCCAAATTTAAAAATTTTAAAACAATTTGAAATGTTGATGTTACAGTGAAGTGGTTTACAATGGGAACATTTAAATTGAGTACTTATAAAACCAATGTATTCATATAGGTATGATATCCTTATGAAAAAATCCCTGATGAACTGGTGTCATTTGAAGTCTAAGTGAATTGGTATATATGATTTTGTATGCAAGACTGGATAATTGGTTCATGAACCTTTTATAAGTAACTATTTATAGAATTCATGTTATTGAAACTCATGTGGGCAGTCGAAGATTTCAGGCATGCCAAGATTGCGTTATGTAAACAACAATGTCGCTGCTTGCAGTCTCTCTTTTATTTCTATACTTGGCCTAAAAACTATCGGCTAAACATGAACTATAATATGCTACGCTATATGTATGGTAGGCCTACACCTAAATTATCTCTATATGCAGCAATCGGAACTACTCGGGTATTTCCTAGATGTATGGTAGGCCTACACCTAAATTATCTCTATATGCAGCAATCGGAACTACTCGGGTATTTCCGTGAGCTGTGAAGTACACCTCGGATATAAGTGTAGGTATGGCGTCATCACTATTATTTCAGAGGTGTTTTCATTGGATAAACTCGCTGTGTTCAGATTGCTCAGATATTAAGATTGCTTAAAATTCTTCGGGTAACTCGGCCTCCGGCGTTTAACACATTTTTTAAGCGTGCACGTTAAGTAGTTCAATGTGTATGGAAGTGTTGGACATACCTTTAAATCATTTTTTTATCAGTAACTCATACCAAATGGCGACATTGTTGTTGTGACATGTATAGTTGTTTCCTCAATCAAATTTCAAGACTTTTTAGATTTCACATTTAAGATCTATTTTTAAAAACCAAAGTAAAATGATGTCATTCTCGCGGGAAACAATATGGCGTCACCTCTATTATTTCAGAGGTGTTTTCATTGGATAAACCCGATGTGTTCAGATTGTATATGCAGTTGTACAATAAAATGAAGCGAATTGTTTGTCCATACCCATGACAATCTCAATGCAAACTAATCTAGACACATTTGCAGTAGACCATTTTTATACGGCAATTGTTTTGTATTGACATTTTAAGTATCAATTTTATTCAATGATTTTTTTGTGTGTAATATAAGATGAAAAACGCCAAAAGAAAGGAAGAAAAAAGGCTTTTTGTGAGTATAGCTTAAAGTACACACATAGCTGACGCCTCTGCTTTTTACTGCCATGTGATTGTTGGTGATAATATCCCAAAGCCTCAGACATATCCGTTGAATATTCAAACAGAATATTGTTCTTGTCATCATGGATATATTACAATGAACCATATATGCACAATCAAAGATTTAGTGTATCATTGTTGGTAACTATATATGACAATCAAAACCACCATTTTCACAATTATGGACCGCAGCCATTGTAGACCACTTCATTTTAAGACATGGCACCTTTTCTAAAAAGCGTTAGTTATGGATTGGCTGACAAGAACCTAATTATATATTTGAACTAACATGTGATCAACATTTATTCCTTTCACATTCGTATGAGGATTAAGGCTAATTTATCTTCTTACCTGGGCTTTCAACAAGTCAAAATTGATTCCAAGCTCCTTATTATCTGTTTTATGTTCTCTTCTAGCATCTAAAATCGAATGAAAGTAAAATGAGCGCAAAACATCTAAAATACATTTTAACCATTTCCCAAACAACTAATTTTTGACTGTCCCAAATTGAAAGAGTTTGCAGACGACGTTTCAAAATGTGATGGAATACTCTTCTCATAGGACAGAAAACATTGTGAAAAAAAGGAGTAATAGCTCGATAAGAGCAATTTCTCCTTTTCCCGCAATGCTTTCCAGAGTTATCTGCAACATACTGGTCAAATGTCTTTATTGTTTGGTAATGGGTTAAAGTGGCTTAGGTACAAGAAGAAAAAGTGGAAAACAGACAATGGATGCCTCACCCCCTCAGTGTTCAGGTGAACCGAAAAAAGGGAGAATCAGTTTTGATCGATATGTTAACTGTGGCTGCGATATAAATAAAAATATTTGAGACATCACTATATATTATTGCATATTATTATTTTTTTGAATGAAAGATTGTATTGTGCTTAACGCCATATGAACAATTTTTCAGTTATGTAACAGCTTTCCTGGCTCCATAAGAACAAGGCTAGGGCTCTGATAAGACTTGCCGAAGGTCAATCCCACAAAATCAGAGGTGTCTGCTGGGCTCAAACCTACAGCCCCAGAGTTCTTAATCCATCGTTTAAACCACTGTGCCACACAAGACCCTTTGAATGAAAGACAAAACTGAGATAACAGATGCATGACATATGTTGAAATATAACAAGCATACATTATACCTCTCATAGAGGGCTGAGAGTTGTATGGAGGGCTATAAAGAATTTGAATTATAACCACCATGGTTAAACCTTGTCACATCTCCATGAATACTTCCTTAACCCATTACCAAATAATAACAACATTTAACTACTTTGTTGCAGACGAATTTGGAAAACATTGTTGGAAAATAAGAAATTGCTATTAATGCGAAATCTTTCCTTTTCCCATAATCTTTTCTGCCTATCAGAAGATTATTTGCCAATTTCATCATATTTTGACATGTCGTCTGCAAACTCTTTTGAAAATTTGGTGTTTGGTAAAGGGTTTATCAGCATCCTTATAAAAAGAAAAATGTTAAACTTATATGTATGTGATAAGATTGCTGAGGTGACACATAACTGAACTTTCAGAGACAGTACAGTAGCAAACAAAAATTCAATCAAGATTTCACTCTGTAGATTACAATAGGAAATTAGTCAACAATTTCTATGTCAAATAAGCTAATAGATGCAGATTGGGTTTGATCATTCGAAAGGCTTGTCTTTGACTTCCTCAAAATATTATTCAATGTAGCATGACCAATTCAACTTATCAGGTCAACCCAAATACATGGCAGACATTTCCATCTGATTATCAAAGCAAGTTTTTTAACTAGTTTACTGTACCTTTTCCATGTGCACCAGTATCAACTAACACATCCATACCTTCCATAACTGTGGTATCACAGGACGAATGAACAGTCACATGGTTACTTTGTAAATCCCAGTGATGCTTTGCAGCTCCCTTCATTCTCTCCTTGTTCTCATGTATCCTTCGGGTTAGTTTTCCTTTCACATCCGAGCACATTAAAGAGGGCCCGAACAAGATAAAACCCAGCTGCCCCCCATCTGACATTTCTTTAATTTCCACACCATTCATGGGTTTAAATTCTAGAGATCTACGAATGACCTCAAAATCTGCTTTATCATCAACTTTAAAGAGAACCTTCACATTAGTTGGTTGATTGTGTTTTTCTGTGCCATTTCTATCAGTATTCAGTTTCTCATCTATTTTTTGTAAAAATCTTGTCGTGGCAATCACACAGATTTCTTGGGCATTATCACTTACTCCCTCCATACATGCTCTACCATCCCTAAATTCAGGCATAGCTTCCAGGTGCTGCTTAACCTTAATAGGATATCTGTACTTTTTTAAACATTTTTTTAGCGTAGCAGCTGCATTATCTGTCTCTTTACATGTTTTTGAACAAATACTAATCTTTTCACAATTAGAATTGACATACCAAAATACCTCTGTATACTCTTGAAATACCTCTTCGGCAATATGTTCAATCGCATGACTGTTTGATACATTTTTGATTTCGCAGAAACTCAATTCATTGAAAACAAAGTCTTTAATGTATGTATCTTGTATCCATATTTCTGCTGATTCCACTTCAGACCTTTGACCTTTTAGCATCAATCCACAGCTGTTTGCCGACTCTTTGAAATCAATAGCCATTTTGACTTTGCCTTTGTATTTACTCTTAACTTTTTCTCTTACTTTGAAACTTTGAAGTACTTTGTAAAACACCAGTTTCTGTTCTAAATGTATTTTTACCCATCCAATCTTTGTAAATATTTCTTGACTGACAGACTTTACAAAGTTTGATAGTTCCTTTTCATAGACACAGTGTACTAAATCTGATTCTTGGTCGGTTAAAAGCCAAGATTTGTGCTGATGAGTAGAATCTATCTTTTCCATCATCAAGTCAGCAAAATAACTTTTGTCAACTCCGATAGTTGAAAAACTTTTTATCAACAAAGTGTCTGAACCACGAAGAATTGCATGCACTATCAAATCTCTTGTTTTGGTTATTTCAGGATCAGCAAGCTTTGTTGACAGAGTTCCTATATCTATGATGAGCCATTCATCTCCTGCTATTGTTTCTATGTCAATGTCCAATTCATTTTCTGTTTTCAAAATTCCACGTTTATCGTTGAATAAAGTAGAGTTTCCCAGTACATAATACCATATCATATACTTTTCAAACTCACAAGGAATTGATGCATCCACCTCAAAAGTCTTGACTCTTTGATACATGTACTTCATTGTCATATGAAGTTCATAATTCATCTGTTGGGCTGAAAAACAAAGCAGACTAACATTTGGTTCCTTCTTGATTTCAAGCCTTGTATTCACGAAAACTCTCAGAACTATTGCTACTATACTCCTTGAGACAGAGATTGACTTACAATGACAGGAAAGAAATTCTACAAAAAGATTATGCTAAATATCAAAGTTGTTGGTGAACATTCAGTGAATGCATTGGCAATGGGGAAATCATCCAATGATGTATTATTATTAAAGGCACATAAAAGGAGACTAATGCTATATCAAACTGTATAATTTGGTTAACTTTTGATCAGATTCAAATAAGTATCACCAAAAAACCCATGAGCACAACTAAAACGTGAAAGTCATTGAGAAATAACCCAAATTAGCCAGTTTAATAATTCAGATTGTGTGACTTTTTTCAACCCTGACCTTGACAGTTGATACACCAATTTTTAACCAACAAATTAGAATGCGTTATTTTGAATATGTAAACAAACAGGTTGTTGATAAACATGATTGAATTGGAAACAACTTTATTTCAAGCACAGAATAACTTATGTTAAAGGAGTCTATTTAATAGGGTCTCAATGCATTTGTAAATAAATTGTCATGACTTTTATGAACATGATAAAATAACTCCCTATACTTTTCAGTAATTTATCTGTACTATTCTCCTTTTATGGGCCTTTAAGTAAAATGGCATTATGAAAAACATTAACTGATGAACATGAAGTTTCATTACATCTACTGGTGGTATTGAAATCATTTACTGATGAAGTATCATTGAGTACACTGGTGATACGAAAAATATTAACTGATCGAGTATTATTGAGCATATTATGACTAGAAAACATAAACTAAAGATATTTAAATGAGTAAACTGGTGATAATCAGATATGAAAAACATTATTGATGTAGTCTTATTGAGAATACTGGTGATATGGAAAACATTTATTGATGTAGTTTTCTTGAGATTACTGGTGACATGGAAAACATTTACTGATATAGTCTTATTGAGATTACTGGTGACATGGAAAACCTTTACTGATATAGTCTTATTGAGAATACTGGTGATAAGGAAAACATTTACTGATGTAGTTTTATTGAGTTTACTGGTAATATGGAAAACATTTATTGATGTAGTCTTATTGAGAATACTGGTGATATGAAAAACATAAACTGATGTAGTCTTATTGAGTATACTGGTGATATGGAAAACATTAATTGATGAATTCTTATTGAGTTTACTGGTGATAAGGAAAACATTTACTGATGTAGTCTTATTGAGAATACTGGTGACGTGGAAAACATTTATTGATGTAGTCTTATTGAGAACACTGGTGACATGGAAAACATTTATTAATGAAGTCTTATTGAGAATACTGGTGACATGGAAAAGATTTATTGATGTAGTCTTATTGAGTACACTGGTGATATGGAAACATTAACTGATGTAGTTTCATTGAGTACACTGGTGACATGGAAACGTTATCTGATGTAGTTTCATTGATTCCACTGGTGATATGAAAACATTCACTGATGTAGTAGTATCAATTAGTACACTGGTGATATGGAAATATTAATTAATGTAGTTTCATTGAGACCACTGGTGATATGGAAACATTTACTGATGTAGTTTCATTGAGCACACTGGTGATATGGAAATATTAACTGATGTAGTTTCATTGAGTACACTGGTGACATGGAAACATTAACTGATGTTTTATTGAAAACACTTGTGATATGGAGACACCGGTGATATTGAAAACAATAACTGATGTAGTTTCATTGAGAACACTGGTGAACTTGAAAAAGTTTACTGATATAGTTTTGTTGGTAACATTGGTGATATGGAAAACATTAACTGATGTTGTTTCATTGAGAACACTTGTGTTATGGAGAATATTTACTGATGTAGTTTCATTAATTACACTTGTGATATGGAAAACACTCTCTGATGTAGTTTCATAGATAACACTGGTGATATGGAAAACATTGACTGATGTTGTTTTACTACCTTACTGATGATATGGAAAACATTAACTGATGTAGTTTCATTGAGTAAACTGGTGATATGGTAAACATTTACTGATGTAGTATTTTTGAGTTTACTGGTGATATGGAAAACATTTACTGATGTAGTATTATTGAATTTTCTGGTGATATGGAAATTATTAACTGATGTAGTTTAATTGAGAATACTGGTGTTATGGAAAACATAACTGATAAAGTATAATTGAGTTTACTGGTGAGATGGTAGTTTCATTAATCACGCTTGTGATATGGAAAACATTAATCGATATAGTTTCATTAATTACAATGGTGATATGGAAAACCTTAACTAATGTAGTTAAATTATTTACACTTGTGATATGTTTAGTTGAGAGTTTAGTTTAGATTCATTACCCGGCACAGGTCCCATATGGGTCCTCTTCGTCAGGCCGTTCTTACATTTTTCAGTTCTGAAACGGCTTTCCTTGATAAACTAGTACTAGGCTAGGGCACTGAAGTGCCTTGTCAAAGGTCCCACAAGGCTAAATGGCTTCGGGGGGGGGGGGGCTCGAACCCTGGAATCCTGTGTTCTGAGTCCACCTTAACCACTGAGCCATGCAGGACCCCATATGGAAAACATTTACTTATGTAGTTTAATTGATTACACTGGTGATATGTGATATGAAAATCATTAACTGATGTTGTTTCCCTGAGAACACTGGCGATATGAAAAACGTTTACTGATGTTACTTCATTGAGACCACTGGTTATATGAAAACATTTACTGATGTAGTTTCATTGATTACACTGATGATATGGAAAACACTTACTGATGCAGTTTCAATGAGTACTCAGGCAATATGCAAAACATTCACTGATGTTATTTCATTGAGAACACTTGTGATACGAAAACATTTACGGGTGTAGTTTCATTGATTACACTGGTGATATTGAAAACATTAACTGATGAAGTCTCATTAATTACACTGGTGATGTGGAAAACATTAACCTATGTAGTTTCATTAAGAACACTGGTGATATGAAAAAAGTAACTGATGTAGTTTAATTGATCACACTGATGATATGATTTACTGATGTAGTTTCATTGATAACACTGGTGATATTGAAAACATTTACTGATGTAGTTTCATTGATTCCACTGGTGATATGGAAATTATTAACTGATTAAGTATCAATGAGTATACTGGCGATATGAAAGCATTAACTCAAGTAGTTTTATTGAGAACACTGATGATATGGACAACTTTTACTGATTGAGTACACTAGTGATAATGAAAACATTACTTATGTGGTATAATTGAGTACACTTGTTATATTGTAAACATTAACTGATGGAGTTTCATTGATTACACTGATGATATTGAAAATATTAACTGATGTAGTTTCATTGAGAACACTGGTGATATGGACAACATTAACTGATGTAATTTCTTTGAGAACACTGGTGATATGAAAATATTAACTGATGTAGTTTCGTTGATTTTTTTGATTTTTTATATATGGGGTTTTCAGCACAATAATATTATTTCATTTATGTAGATATGCCTGACTTTTAATGGTGGAGGACGACCCCCTACTCAATTGCCCATAAGGGCTGGTCAATGTGGGTAGAACCATCAGCATTTCGTAAGTCAGTCGGGAGACTGCCTCTCATGGAAATCCATATATTGTTGTGATTTCAAGTTCTGTACTCTAACCACACGGAAGCCCTCTAGTTTCATTGATTACCCTGTTGATATCGTAGCATTAACTGATGAAGTTTAGTTGATTACGTTGGTGATATTGAAAACATTTACTGAATAAGTTTTATTGATTTTCCAGGTAATATGGAAACATCAACTTATGAAATTTCATTGAGTATACTGATGATTTGGAAAACATAAACTGATGTAGTTTCATGGAGTTTACTGAATGATATAGAAAACATTAGCTGATGAAGTATCATTGATTACACTGGTGATATGGAAACAATTACTGATGTTGTTTCATTGAGAACACAGTCTGGTGATATGGAAAACATTTACTGATATTGTGTAATTGATTACACTGGTGATATGGAAACATTAACTGATGTAGTTTTAATCATCAGTGTAATCAATGAAACTACATCAGGTTATGTTTCCATATCACCAGGGTAATCAACTTATATATTAAACACCAATCATCCTTGGGTTTAACAAAAGAAATTCTTTCAAAACTTTCGCTCTCATGCGAATCTGTAATCAAAATGAAAATGCATGTAGTGGAGTGAAACACCTAAGTTTTTTCAACTATACTTACATGATATGAAATCCTCTTTCTAAGGTTTTTCAAGTATCATTACATAATATGAAACCGTCTTTCTAAGTTATTTAAACTATTATTTACAAAACATGAAATCCTCTTTCTAAATTATCTCAACTATCATTACATGATATGAAATCCTCTTTCTAAGTTATCTCAACTATTATTACATAATATGAAATCCTCTTTCAAAGTTATCTCAACTATTACTATAAAATATGAAATCCTCTTTCGAAGGTATTTCAATTATTACTATAAAATATGAAATCCTCTTTCTAAGGTATTTCAACTATCATTACATTATATGAAATCCTCTTTCTAAGTTATTTCAACTATTATTACAAAATATGAAATTCTCTTTCTAAGTTATCTCAACTATCGTTACATAATATGAAATTCTCTTTCTAAGTTATTTCAATTAATAAATTATCATTACAAAACATGAAATCCTCTGTCTTAGTTATTTCTTAGCTATTTCAACTATTATAACATAATTTCGGTTGAAATGTAAACAATGTCTTTTTTGAAGATGAAAAGGCACTTACAGTGTTAGAACAACACTGACCACAGGTAATTGGCCAGTCAATGTTGTATAAACATAAATCCTTAACACTGGTTAAGCAGTACATCTAGTATTTATGTGCAAACATGAGTAGTAAGCGAGATCATCCGTCATCTACAAGCGAAGCCAATACCAGCTTAAGTGCCTTAGAATGGACGTTTGATACCACATTTCCAATCAAAGATAAGAAAAAGAAGCATACAAGAATAAAACAAAATGGATGATTTTGTAAAGACAAGACCAGAGAGTAAAGATAAGCCCGAACAGGGGGGCCACTTCCGAGATGTCTATTGGGAGCAAACTTAAGGAGCTAAGTGACCAACTTTCAAACTTTCTGTCAAAAAACGATAAAGCCTTCATTAAGCAGATCGTGAAGGACACTGTAGAAGAAATCAAGACTCGCCTCCTGTCTTCTGTGGAAAAGAAGCTAGACATCATAAAGGGACAGGTTTTTGAGCAGGTGAAGAGACTTGACAGAATGGAGAAAAGATTGAAGCTCAAAGATGACGAAATTGACCAACTGAAGCAACGTAATGATAGTCTCCAGAAACAGATATACCGCGAGAAGGCAGCTAGCGAGGCATCAATAAATGATCTTGAACAGCATTGGAGGAGGAACAATGTACGAGTCACTGGCCTACAAGATACATCTAAATCGAAGTCTTCGGCTGAAACCATTGACCTTGTTGTTAATACTATAAAGTCCGATGTCGACATAGCTCATCGTTTGGGAAGATATATCGAGGGACAGAATAGAGCGGTCATCGTTAAGTTTGTTCGCCGACAATCGAAGGTCAGTGTGATGAAAGCAGCATCACGTTTTAAAGGGACCCGGATTTACATCAATGAAGACCTCACCAAGCAAAATGCAGAAGTTCTCGCTTCCGTGAGAATTAAGGACCCGAACATCGAGAGGACGTGGTCTTTCGAAGGAAGGATCTTTGCGCTAACTTAGGGGGAGACGAGAGGTGTACGTGTACCATTCGAACAGTACGATGCGTGGTTGTCGAGACCCTGGCCAAACACTGGAAGAAAGCGTTAAGTGGGGACTGATGCTGAACTCTGTTTTCGACTTGTGAAGAGCATTGAACTTTGTCCATATAAGTGTTCTTTCTCAATTGTTGCGGTGATAGTGACCCATTAATCTAACATTAAAGACATTAAACACACTTCAAAAGACATTGTGGAAGAGTAAGAAATTGCTCGTTGAGCGAATTATCAGTTTGTTGTTGTTTTTCTTTTGTTTTTCTTAACTTTAACCACTTTGTTATTGTGACTATACTTTATGGGTTTTTTAAATGTTTAGTGAGAGTTTTTTGTCTCATTTTCACAATTTCTTTTTACTTTGTTAGGAGATTTTTTTCCGAGACAGGCAGGCGTCTGAATTGGAAAGCACTTTGACTGCGTTGAGGTCTGGATATGCATTAAATTATCTTTTTTTCTATTTTTTATTTGTATTTTTTGACTATCATTTGTATTTTTTGACTATCATTTTTCGTTTTGCTTTACCGTCAAAATTTTAATATGTAATGCTCAAGAAATTGTATTTTGTTGTTGGCATAAGCTTAGTCTCACAGATTCCTTTAGTTTTTCCGGTTTTTTTTATTTATTTTTTCTTTCATTATTGAAAATCTTTTTTCTCTTTAGATTAGGTTAGCTTTGTACCCTAGTAGTTAAGGTGGATGTTTCGTGCCACGGGACCTCGGTCTCAAGTCCTTGCCAATGTCACTGAGAATGTACGTAGCATTGAAATTGGTAGAACACTGCTTAGCAATCCGTATAGAACTGGTGTAATCCAGGATATATGTAAAATATCTGAAACAATGATGAGACGACGCCTTAAGCCCATATTTCAACAAAGAATATGTAAATATAATTGAAGTGGTATTTTTTCCCCCTCTTTGTCGTTGGGCTTTTGGGTAAATGCATTTGAAATATGCTCTGATCCTGTCTTTTTCGCTGCTTTTTCAAGATTGATTTTTGGTTATGTATCAGTTTTCTAACAATCGCAAAAACTCATCGTTGAACAACTTTTCGTGCCTTTCATTTTTTTTTATTTCTTACAAACATGCAACTTTGTTTATACTCTTTGTGTTTTGCCTTCATGTTTCACTTCCTCTTACTAATGAACCTATACTGTTGTTTATACTTTTTTAATAGTTTGAATATGTATTGTCAAAATATTAATCAGTGTGTAGTTATTGGATATATTTTCTAAAAAATTGAACAGTTTAAATACAAAACGTTTATATGGCAGATAACTGCAAAATCCGTTCACTGAATTGCAGAGGTCTACGGGGAGCTCATAAACGACTTCAAATTTTTAATTTCTTAAGGAGTATCAAATGTGACTTATGCTGCTTACAAGACACTCATTTTACTTTAGATATGAAGACAAGAATTTACGAAGAGTGGGGATCTGAACGTTTTTTTCAGTTTCGGAACCTCGAACTCAAGAGGGGTAGCAATTTTGATATCGAAAATGTAGATTTTAAAATTCATCAGAATTGATCAAGACGGTAATTATGTAATACTTGATTTAACTTTAAATGGTAATAAGATAACAATAGCCTCACTGTATGGTCCAAAAAATTACACACCTTCTTTTTATGACTCTATTTTCGATCATGTAAATCAAATCGATAAGGATTCCTTTTTACTTTGTGGAGATTTCAATGTAGTCCAGGATCCAATTCTTGGTTACTATAATTACAAACATCTTAATAATAAGAAAGCACACGACACATTACTTAAACATATAGAAAGTAAACAATTAGTTGACCCATATCGCGAACTATAACCAAACAAAAAACGTTTTACGTTGAGGAGGACAAATCCTATTAAACAAGCAAGGCTTGATTTCTTTCTTCTCTCTCCAGTACTAGCTCATAGTATTGAAAACACTGATATATTGCCAACTTTACACTCGGATCATTCAATAATAAAATCAAAGTTAAGATTTAACAACTTTAGTCATGGCAAAGGACTATGGAAACACAATACATCACTACTCAAAGATATTGAATATGTTAGAACAATTAATCAGGTAATATATGATATAAAACTACAGTATGCTCTACCAGTGTGTAATTTAGATAGATTAATTGATATACCAGATAAAGATATTCAATTTATTATAGATGATCAACTTTTTCTTGATACATTACTTATGGAGATCAGAGGAAAATCTATCTCTTGTGCATCTTTTAAGAAAAAGCAGAATCTTCATCACGAAAAAAAAAACATTTTAGAAAAAATCAGGACAATTGAAGAAATCTTAACAGAAGAAAATTCAGAAACACTAAATATCTTAAAACACTATCCAAATGTTTTGCACGAGAACAAACACAAAGCCTTTTTGATAAGATCAAAATCACAACAAATCATCAAAGGAGAAAAACCAAGTAAATACTTCTTAAGCTTAGAAAAACATTATCCAATATCGAAAACAATGACAAAATTAATAAATGATAATGGGGAGGAATTAACTGATCAAAAATCGATATTGAAAAAAATTTCCAAATTCTATAAAAACTTGTATGACTCACAGCATGGATACATTGATTCTGAATACAAAGCATATGTAAAAGAATTAGAACATCCGAAATTGACAGTTAACAAATCAAACCACTTGGAAGGGCTTATTGATCTTTTTGAACCCACAGCTGTATTACAAAACATGAAAAACAACATGAGTCTTTTGCAAAGGTTTTTGGAAACGAATGTGTACCTTTGTTGTTCGTACTTTAAACTGTGCTTTTTTTAATGATAAATTGTCTCTAACACAATCGCAAGGTATAATTACTTGCATTCCAAAAGGTGAAAAACCCAGACAATACATAATAAATTGGCGCCCGATTATTTTACTCAATACTGTTTATAAAATTGGTTCTAGGTGTATCGCAAATAGAATTAAATTGACTTTCGATAAATTGATCAATAGTGATCAAACAGGTTTTATTAAAGGTAGATAGATACATTGGAGAAAATACACTATTAATGCTTTATATAATGTACTATACAGAAGAAAAGGATATTCCTGGATTACTTTTGTTAATCAACTTTGAAAAAGCTTTTGACTCATTATCCTGGTCTTTTATAGAGAACACTTTAAAATTATTTAATTTTGGCCCAGATATACAGAAATGGTTTGATATATTTAACAAAACTTCAACTTCAGCAATTATGCAGGCTGGTTATCTGTCTAACTTCTTCTCATTCAGAAGGGGTTGCAAGCAAGGGGATCCGTTATATCTATATATCTATATTTATATATAGTTATATTTTTATAATGTGTGCTGAAGTTCTATCTTTAAAAATAAAAAATAATAACAACATTAAAGGTATTAAGATAAATTCTACCGAGCATAAACTTTCCCAGTTTGCAAATGACACAACAGTAATTGTAGATGCCTCTGATACTTCTCTGAATGAAACACTAGACACTTTAACGAACTTTTCTCAAATGTCAGGTTTAAATGTAAATTTTGATAAAACAGAAATTGTATGGTTTGGGAAAAACAAATATAGCACAAATCGTATAAAGACAAAATGGAAACTAAAATGGAATATAGATAGGTTTACCATGTTGGGCATTAAATTCAATGTGGATCTAAACAAGATGATTGAATCTAATTACGAGAATAGATTTAAGAAGATGGAAACTGTTCTAAAACAATGGAAAAAAAGACAACTAACACCTTTAGGAAAAATAGTTGTGATTAAAACATTGATTATCTCTCTATTTAATCATCTATTCATATCTTTACCAAATCCTCCCACTTCTATGATACATAAAATGAATAAACTTTTATACGAATATATTTGGCATGGAACAAATAAAGTAAAAAGTAACGTTTTAGTTAAAGAGTTTTCAGGTGGAGGTTTGAAAATGATTAATTTAAGTGCTTACATAAAAGCTCTAAAGTTAACATGGATACGGCAAATTTTCAATTATGATGGTAAATGGTTTGATATCTTAAAATGTTTGCTCACTGTTAATGAATTAGTGAATTGCGGCGAAGCATACATTGATGAATTGTGCACTCACATGAAAAATGAATTTTGGAAAAACGTTTTCGAATCTACGAGGGCGTATCTCACTAAACAGGAGAGGCGTGTTACAAATTTTAACCAATATCCTATTTTTTACAATAAAGATGTTCAAATAGATTCAAAAACATTGTTTTATAAAGATGTTTTCGATGTTGGAGTTTTGTTTATTGGTGATCTATTTAACGCACGTGGGAATTTTATTTCTCATGAGGAGTTTAAAACTAGATACAGTTTAAATTGCAACATTTTAACATTTTTAGGCATGTATAAATCAATAATGAAAGCTGTTGAAAATCTGAATGGTTTGATTGTGACTCTAGTCCAAAGACCTTTCATTCCTCCTTTGTATAGAAATATTTTAAGATACAAAAGAGGAGCAAAGAACATGTATACGATATTAAACCAGAACAAATACCAACCATCATCTATAGCAAAATGGACATCCAAGCTAAACATAAAATACTCAGGACAAAAATGGCGAAAAGTTTTTTCATCACCTTTTAAATTAACAACTGATGTCAAGTTTCACTGGTTTCAATTCAGAATAAACCACCGAATTATTGGTACAAATGATCTTCTTTATAAAATGAAAATTAAAAACAACCCAATGTGTACTTTTTGCAAAAAAGAAACAGAAACCATTAGTCACTTATTTTGGAACTGTGCTTTTACTAGAAATATGATTCAATCAATTTTTTCAAATATACAAGAGATACAGGTTAACAAAGAAATCTTTATTTTAGGCCATATAGACACAAAAAACACACCATTAAACAAAATTATGACTTTTACTAAATTTTACATTTATCAATCTAAAATGAAGGAAATAAAACCCAGTTTTGTTGGAGCTAAAGAATACATAACGTACCGTTATAATTTGTGTAAAAATGCAACTCAAATTGATTGGGTATGGCATAATGCTGTGTGTCAAAAATGCTAGATGATTTTAAAGATAACCCTTTTTTTACCATCCCCCCCTATGACCTTTGCACTTCAAATATATTCATGATGCATTTTGTACTATCAGTTTCTTTTATCTTGTTCAAGAAAATGGCAAATTAGTTATATCGTGAGATTGGATATATCCATTTCTTCTATTTTTTTTTACAATATAATGTCACAATGATTTTGACTATGTAACTTTACAATAACACATATTCCTATACTATCTCTTTTTTCTTAACTTTAATTTCTTTTTTCCATTATCTTTTTGTCTTTTTCTCTGCTTCTTTTCTTACTTCTTGTTTTCTTGTCACTTTATTTCTTATCTTTTTTGTTAACATGTTCTTCATTGATACTTTTGTATTAACCATTACACTGTTGTTTAAAAAGGAAATAAAGCTTTAAAACAAAACAAAAAATGACAACAGGCGCCTTTTTGGTCATGTCTACATTGACTACCTGTAAAGGTTACAATAGACCATACTTTTTGTGTCTTTGTGATGATAAAACCATACCCGTCAATGAGAAAAGAGGGGAATGCACATAAACCACATGGGATATCTGTAATGCTACTGTTTCTCTTCCACAGCTCTATGTAATCTGCCACATTAGCACTTTCAGGATCTGGACAGTGCCATGACTTGGACAGGTGTGATCTTCTTTATTCAAGGGATTCAGTTACTTATCATCTTTTAAAAGGCTTTGAGCATGAGCACTCCATGTGCACACATGCGTCATCTCTTCCGTGTGAAGCTTATGTGGGTTATGACTTGTTGTTTTGATAAAGTTAAAAGTATAAATGCAGTCTGGTGCAAAGACGGAAGGGTAGAAGGTCGGTCTATGTACGTTTATAAATATCTAAAGCGTCTGTGATAACTCATTTTCCATTCTTAACTTAAGCTTGCCACTCCAAACTGATCAGCACTCCTGAACCCACAATAATATCTACATACAATATCCAATTCTAGTAAACTGAAAGTGCATAGCAAGCACAATGTGCCTGTTTAGCAATGAAGAATTACTTCATTATATATAATTCAAGGTCACATGCTTCACATGGATATTAGCCTCCCTCTCTCTTCATGTTCAAACTGATGAACAAAAAGTATCGGTGAAAAGAAACTGTCCACTAAGTATCATCAAGTTGGATCTAGATCAACAGTTTCCAGAATTTGTTCAATCTCCTTGAATTACTCCGGTCCAACATGCATGAAGTCAATGGCAACACCACCAAATACTCGCAGTTCTTTCATCCAAGACCGTTATTTTCAAGATACAAGCCAGACGAACATTTTGCTGTGATATAGGATTTGAAGTTCAAGCATTTCACCAGTTTGACAATACAGCTAAGAAAAGACTTGCAAATGTGAGTTTTAGCTGCGTGTACAGTGACATAAACGTACTGGCTAATGCCAGATCACTTGCTTTGTTGCAGCAATACATGTATTTGGTTTGAAAATAGATTCGACTTTTTTCTTGTACTTCAAGTAAATGGGATACATCGCTTCATTGAAATTACTTGCCTTCTTTTATAATCCAAATTCAAATTCCTTTTGATATTAATACAAAAGCCATAACAGTAATAAACATATTTGTGTTGAGTATCATACAAATGACACTATATGGTATATGTGTTTCTTTGAATAAAAGGCTTGTATGTTGCATATTGCTATCAGATCTTGTCTCAATAAATAGTTATCTAATCAAATTCTAACCGTATGACCAAAAAAATGGCAGCCATTATACAGAACGGAAAAATATATGTAATATTTATTGAGAAAATAGCCAATCACAATAACTTTCGTATTTTCAAAATGGCGTCTGGCCACCATCTTGATTTTCTTCAATATAGAGTTGTCAAAATTAATTAAAAACATCAAAAATAAACTTTCCATACCCCAAAACCACAGAAAGGACACCTTACATGCCAGAATTCTTCATAAAGGTGTTGGGTAGAAAAACGACAATGCCGCCCGGCGGCCATTTTTAATTTATGCAAATTATGCAAATTGCCCAAAGTTGCCAGAGTGGCAACCTCGCTCAATTTAATACAGGACCCATATAGACTAAGAATCAGCAATAAAACTTCATGTTACTCACAATTTCTAGGTTCCGAAAATTTCGCCTCGGCTATAAGGGTTCAACTATGTAAAGGACATGATTTGTAAATTTGAACAATCTTTCTACACTTCTATACCGTTTTAATTTAGGACAGACGATTTGTCTTGACTTGTAAGAAAGTACAATGTATGCACCCTCCCTCAAGGAACGATCCATTTAGTAAATACTTGAAATAGGCAAAATAGTTCAAAACTGGAATAGTTCTATTGTTTAAATTCTCATCATAGATGTTTATAATAAAAATGATGAACATTCCTCATCCTAGATGTTTATAATAAAAATGATAAACATTCCAGTAAAATTATATTAATCAAGAATCAATAAACATTTCTATCATTCTTTATCATGTTGGAAATTTCAAACAAGAAGATACTCTAAAAATAAAGTCCTGCATGATTCAGAAGATAAGGTGGTGGACTCAGAACTCCGGGGTCCGGAGTTTGAGCCCCACTGAGACCTCTGGTTTCATTGAAGTTTCCTTTGACAAGTCACTTCAGAGCCCTAGCCTAGTACTGGTGGAGCCAAGAAAGCCATTACATAACGGAAACAGTGTTGGTAAGGATCTGGCGAAAAGAACCCCTATGGAATCTGTGTCAGAAATAACCTTAACCTAACTTAAAATTATACGCCAATATCAAGCATGCCTACGCATTATTGACATAATTTCAATCTCATTAGAACTAATTGTTTTTTTTTTTCACTGTCTATTTAGTTACCACATGTATCAAGAATAAGTTGATGCATATATGTATCTATCTAACTAACATATTGAAGGATTTTTGTTATACTTGCTTAAACTATAGATGATAATCTAATTGAAATTGAAATTTTAGCAATACATATCATAGTTAATGAACCTTGCTATTTATTCTAGATTATTTGAGTTAACTAATATTGGTTTACCTTTTTTTTTGCATCATCAGCAGCATTACCCCCTGTATCATCAGTGGTAACTGCATCTGTTTTCCCCCCGGGGGACGCCATACCTCATCAATTACTAGATAAAACAGAAATAAACATACATCATAATTAATACCTAGGACATAACCTGCAGACTATATTTCATTTTCCTCTTAAGCAGAAAAAGGGTTCTTCAATATAATTAATCACTTAAAGTTTTAATCATAGAGCGCCAACATTTTTAACAAAATATTCGCAACAAAATCGCACAGTACTATGTCTACTTACTATAGGTCTATCGCGCTGTTTATGTTGCAATCAATCGTAATACCATGCCTGAGATATGGGGATTAGATCAGAGCTACCTACCGTTGCATATAGCCTATTTCACCTGTTTACAATTGGCTATATACCGGGTTGGACCTATACCATATTTGAGTTTTAAGGGGTCCTGAACAGAGCAGCCTATATCACCTTTTTACATTTATTCAACTTGGCCATATACTGCGTTGGAGCTTTACTTACTAAGTTATGGAATTGTGTACATAACATCCAAACAGCTATCAAATGGTTGGTGCGTAACATTTTGTTACAAAGAAATGGGTCATTCATACCTTGGACCTTTAACAATCAATTTAGATAACCACAGAGAACAAGTGTGTCAAGTATCCATCCCATTATCTAAGTTGGGACAGAGATTACAGGTTTATTTCAATACTTAACCCCATAACCAAATAATAACGACATTTTACCAGTGTGTTGCAGATGACTTTGTAAAACATTGTGGGGAAAGAAGAAATTGCTCTTACTGAGCAATTTCTCCTTTTCTCTCATCATTTTCTGCCCTATCAGAAGATTATTTTCCAATTTCATCATATCTTGAAATGTCGTCTGCAAACTCTTTCAATTTGGGGCAGTTGAAAATTTTGCATTTGGTAAAGGGTTAAATCAGGAAATCTATACATGTATATGAGTCCATCAAACAGGCGAGAAACAGTGATGCAAAGATGGAGTGTCGGCCTCTTGTATGGAGGGTCCCGGGTTCGATCCCCGTCAGGGGCTGTGAAAATGGCTGGGAATAGTCCACAAAAATCAGCGCAAGTACTGGTTAAGTACACAGGAAGAAATTTTCGAGAGTGAATTTAACAAGCTTTCTACACAATCAATGTTAAATAAATAGATTAACCCATTACCAAACAATAACGGCATTTGACCATTGTGTTGCAGGCGACTCAGGAAAACATTGCAGGAAAAGGAGAAATTGCTCTAAACGAGCAATTTTTCTTTTTTCCATCATGTCTTCTGCATATCCAAATGATATTTTTCAATTTCATCACATTTTGAAATGTCGTCTGCAAGCTCTTTCAATTTGGGACAGTCGAAAATTTGGCGTTTGGTAAATGGTTAAGAGAATACAAAATGTGTTTCTCAAAAATGTCTAGTTCAAAAAGGAAAGCAAAATGTCCACAGGGGGGCATATTCATTACAAGCAAAAACTCATTGATGCAATATTCAAAATTGTATGTAGGGGAGAATCAAATACTCTTTCATAACACCTGTGAAGAGAAAGAGTTCTCCAGATAATGCTTTTATACAACTCGTAGTAAATTGAGATAAGTGGTCACCAATTGTATACAAAAGCAATTGCAATTCTCTCATTGGGCTAAAGTCCCTTCTACAAACAAAGCAATAGCTTGATCATGGGTTGCATGGAGCCTTATATCAAACCAGTGGAGTAGCCAGCAATACGCACATGTATACGCTTACATGTGCGTAACAACAACTTCACTAGTGACAACTTATATTACGCATTGCCCTAAATCTCCAAAAATCTCACCATTTTCACTTATGCTTAAAATACTTTCGTGGGGAAGGCCCCCGGACCCCCTTTGAAGGAGGGACACACCTCCCCTCTGGTTCGTCACATTGATTTGACTTTCCCCTGTTGGTTTGTAACATTAAATTGAGGCTGGCTACGCCCCTGTAACACGGACAAAGACCTATATATGGAGATCAAATAGTTCACAAAGACCATGTATCTAACATTTACATTTTTTTTGTATAGTGTTTAACCCCATATCAACAATGTTTCAGTTATGAAACAGTTTTCCTGGATCCACAAATGCCAGGTTAGGACTCTGAAGTAACTTTCTAAAGGTCGATTCCATGAAACCAGAGATGTCAGTGGGGCCCGTATCTGGGACCACGAAGTTTTAAGTCCGCCACTGGGCCATGCAGGATATTTACAGGATTTCATACAAAAAATGAAATTGGTTCAAAACTAAATTTGAGTCTAGAGGAAAAACTACTTGTTATGAATATTTATTGATGTTTGTTTTGTCATACATTCCTTTTAGATTGTGTTAAATGCTGAAATGTGTTCATTAAAGAAGATTTCAAATAAAAAGAAAAAGTGAATTAGTTGAAATTTAATCATAACAATTTCTATGTTCATACTTATTAGCCGCAGAAAGGGTTAAGCCTGTTAACTTAAGATACCCAGTTAGGCATATTAGATTCATTTGCATGCAGCATACCAAAGTCTTCTCTAGAATCTGGTGTCTAATGTGAAGATATCTTTTAGATCACATTGTATGTATTCAGAAGTCACCAACAGTATTTCAAAACCCATTTAGGCAAACCTGTAGATTCTCTGAATGTCTTATTTGGTTCAGAAAATGAAACTTTTAAAATGCAGAAGTAAATATGATAGTATGTGGCCTTTCAAAGGGACTAACTCTGAGATTTACTGTCTGGGAGTAATAAAAATTAAAAATTTGTCAGCGCTTCCATGGAAAAGCTTGTTTATAAATAAACATAGGAATGCCAACATGTATTGCTAACAACACATGAAAAGAGCAATTTAACATTTCCGAAGACCCATTTGATGATGGTATCTAAACAAATTACCTCTTTTTCTAAGTTAAGCTCGTTGTTTACGAAATAAACCTGTTTAAACAGTTTCAATATCTGCAATACAAATGATTTGAATATTTTCTGTATGGATATAAGCATGGTTGGAAAGCTTTCATATAACATAAACTTATGCTTTAGAAATCTATGTTGCCATTTTATCTGTAGAAGATGATTTGTTTTAAAAATCTGTAAAACAGTCCTTTTTAATTTCCAATCACAAAGAATAATAGAAAGAATATAATCAAATAAGTATATCATTATCACTTTGGTTTGAACATATTTATTTTACATCAATGTGAAAGTAGTTCTTACAAATTTGATTAATCACTCTTGATTCTGCTCAATATTATAATTACTGTTATCCTTTGTAACTTTTCTTCAACTCTGTTGTTAGGGAAATTGACGACTAAGTTTTCTAAAAGATAACAACAGTACCTTGAAATCCTAATCATGTTAGGACGACTAAACATGTCCTACATCTGGCGAGTTGTTGGTTTGTCCGGGGATATGACAAACTGTTGATATTGTTGTCTCTAGGTTGTCCTATCGATATTTTGGTTCTAAAGTCCTTCCTCCAAGGTTGAGGTCGAGAGAGAAACTGCCAACATGGATGTTTTTGAAGAACTTCTTTCAGTTTCACTTTCTGACATTTCTGTAAAATTCGGGGTTAAAACTAGTCAGCCTATTTTTCTCGAGATAATTCGACAGATAATTACCTTAAATACTCTTACAAAGTGCTGATTTCATAAGTCATGTTGGTATAGATGCTTTGTTTCAATACAAGACAAGAGGTGCTGGAAGAGGGAAAAATAAAACCAATGTTCCCAATGATGAAATCATACCTAATTCGCAAGATGACTCATCTCAATCTCAAAGTATCCTGGAACCCAAACCCTCGAGAAAAGACCAGCCTACATTGGGTGACTGGTTCACAAAAAGACCAAGTAGAACAGTTAGAAAGAAAGCAACATCTCCTAAAAAGCATACCGCAAGTGTAAGGTCTGAGTCCGTCTCAATGGATTCAAATACGGATGACGATATTGTATCATTAGCTGGTGATGACGACGATGATGATGATATTCCTATCGACAACCAAACAATCTCTAGTCAAAGTCTCCCAATGGATATACTTTTAGACATACAAAGGAGTGTAACTAGACTGGATAAACGGTTTGATCATCTGGAACAAACAATGGGTGCTCTGAAGAAAGAGAACAAGGCTCTGAAGGAACAGAACATTCAGCTTACCAAAAAGGTAGATAATTTACAAGAGCAAGTAGATAGGCTAGATTCAAAGTTTGATAAGCTAGAAGGTCAGTCACGAAGAGAGAACCTAAAGTTCTATAACATAAAGGAGCAAGAAAACGAGACTTGGGAACAGACAGAAGAAAAGGTTCGCGCTTATATGTATAACGAACTACAAATCGACTCCAGTCGCATTCCGATAGAAAGAGCTCACCGTTTACCAGGAAATTTCAATCCGCGCACTGTTATAGTGAAATTCTCCTTCTTCAAGGATAAGGACATAATTCTTAGAACGTACAGGGAGAAAACAAAGGAGGCCCGGAAAAGACCTAACTACAACAACAGTGACTCAGTTAGGGTGGGTGAAGACTTTCCAGAAACTATTCGTAGAGTGCGCTCAAAACTACACCCATTCTTGACAAAAGCAATAGAGGCAAACAAGCGTGCGTTCTTTCGGTGGGATAAACTAGTTATAGACGGTACACTCTACGCTTATAATAAGGAAACAGAATCCCCAGAACCGGTTTCGGGCAAGAAATAGGACAAAGGTCAAGGCCCTAAGTCATCGGAGATCGAACCAATAATCAATGTAAATAAAACAAATTTAAATGCTAAATCACATGAAAAATCAGTGTTCTCTTTGAAAATATGTAGCTGGAATATTGAAGGTCTAGCCAAATATAGAGATGACTTACAGTTTCAAGAATTTTGTTCATCATTCGATATCATCGGTATTTGTGAAACGTGGGGATATATTGCTAATCAGTTTAACAATTTTGTCCCAGATTTCACAAATTTCGACTACATGCGAATTAAAAGTGCAAGGGCTATACGAGGGTCCGGTGGTGTAAGTGTTTTTATTAGAAGTCATCTAGAAAATGTTATTAAGCATATTTACACTGATTTTAATGACTGTGTTGTATTGTATTTTAGTTTGTCAAATATTGATTTATTGTATAATGATGTGATCCTTGTTTTTGCATATGTTTCTCCAGAAAATTCTACTCTATATAATGATAGAAATGATTGTAATGGTATAGAACTGTTAAATGAGTATTTAAATGTGATTGTTACAGATTTCCCAGATATTAGTTTAATTTTAGCGGGGGATTTGAATGCCCGTATGAAAGATTTTCAAGATTACATTCCCCAGGATGACGTTTCACTTATTCTTGGGGAAAATGGCTATCCGTCAGATTATTTTTCGGTTCCGCGAAAATCAAAAGACACTAGGTACAATCGATTTGGGTTATCCTTAATTGATCTGTGTTGTTCGCACAATATACATACATTGAACGGAAGGGCACACGGTGATGCAGACGGACATTTTACATGTACGGCTAATGGCGGAGCTAGTATCGTTGATTACATTTTATGTTCTTCAGAACTCTTTGATTATGTGGCCGAGTTTCGTATTTTAGAAAATGATAGTTCTGTTCATTTTCCTATTTATTGTACATTTAATTTTCAGTTAAGCCCACAAGCTATAAAAGAGAAAGTACATGCTAGTCCTCGATTACAAACGTGGAAGAAATACAAATGGAAAGAGTGTTTTAAAAACGATTTTATTGAGAAATTCATTCGCAATTATAGTAACTTTAAACAAAAATTGTGCAACCCAGATCAACTAGCTACTCCCATATTAAAAGATTTTTTACATGTATTTTATTCATCTGCTGACAAAATGATTTCCCGTTTGAATTCAAGAACTAACAGTTATAGTAATCCAGAATGGTGGGATTCGGAATGCCAGTTAAATAAAAAGATGAAGATTAAATCCCTGCGGAAGTTTAAGCTTACTGATAGCAGACAAGACCTATCTTCATATAAGTTACATAGGGATAATTTTAAATTAGTATGCAAAAAGAAAAAGATCCGTCACAGAAATAGAAAGCGGTGTGAGCTTATCAAAAATAGAAAAGACCAAAAGAAATTCTGGAAAATACTCAACTCTCATCCATTTAAAGCACCGAAAGCAAATACGATTAACACCATTTCACATTCGGACTGGCTTTCGCACTTCAAAAGCTTGTTAAATACAAACAATTCAAACAGTTCTTCGACATCAGAACATATTTTACAAGAATTTGTAAGGTATCATGGTTGCGAGGAACTGAATGTATCTATATCTGATGATGAAATTACTAGAAGTGTAATGTCATTGAATAATAACAAATCTCCTGGTCCGGATGGAATATGTGCGGAGATGTACAAATGCACCCTTAATGAAATATTACCTTTTCTTAATAAACTCTACAATGAGGTACTCGATTGCTCTATTGTTCCGAAAGAATGGTGTTATAGCATTATAACACCGATACATAAAAAGGGTAATAAAACGGACCCGAATAACTATCGTGGTATTTCCTTAATTGATTGTATTTGCAAAATATTTGTTAAGATTTTAACGACAAGATTTACTAATTGGTGCGAAAAATGTAATATTATAGATGAAGCTCAGGCTGGTTTTCGTAAAGGATACTCTACAGTAGACAACTCCTTTGTATTAATGTCATTAGGACAGAAGTATATCTCAAAGAAAAAAGGAAGATTTTATTGTATATTTGTTGACTTCGAAAAAGCTTTTGATAGTATAAAGCACGAAAAACTTTGGGACGCTTTGCAACGAAAGGGTGTGAGTGGAAAGTTTCTATTCGTTCTAAAATCTATATATGGTCAGCTGATGTCTTGTGTTAAGGTAGATGATGCCTTAACAGAATACTTCAGCTGCACCATAGGCACGAGACAAGGTTGTACAGGAAGTCCTAAAATATTTTCTGTCTTTATAAATGATTTAGTTAGTTTTCTTGATTATAAATCTGATAAAGGTGTATTTGTATCAAATGATATGAAAAAGCTAAAATTGCTCTTGTTTGCAGACGACGTTTCCAGTTTCTCTGAAAGTGTCGTCCAACTTCAGAGGCAGATTGACAGAATTCAACAATTTTCAAACATAGTTGGAATGCGAGTTAATATAGAAAAAACGAAAATCATGGTCTTTAGGAATGGAGGTATCATCAAAAACTCCGAAAAATGGTTCTACAACAACCAAAAATTAGAAATTGTTCCATTCTACAAATATTTAGGTCTATATTTTACTCCTAAATTGAACTGGAGTAAAACACATGCAATGCTGTCTTCTCAGGCAATTAAAGCGGTTAATAATATATTACGTATTCGTAGTAGGTTTGGTTTCTTAGAAATTAAAGACTTGTTCAAAATATTTGATTCAGTTGTAAAGCCTATTCTTTGTTTTGGGTCACAAATTTGGGGGTATAACATAGTGAAGACAATTGAGAAGGTCCAAATAAAATTTTGTAAAAAGATATGTAATTTATCAGATAACACGTGTGATTCTATGGCTCTTGGCGAGTGTGGACGATTACCTTTATGTACCACGTATATGGTATTTTGTTTAAAATATTGGCTATGTCTTATACGTATGGATGATTGTAGGTATCCGAAACAATGTTATAACATGCTCAGACGTTTAGACTCAGTCGGAAGAAACACATGGGCAACTCACATTAAGGATATGCTTTATCTCTATGGATTTGGGTATGCTTGGGTCGCCCATGATGTTGGCAATGATGGCGTATTCCTTAAAGTCTTCACACAACGATTGAAAAATTGTTTTACTCAAAATTGGATTTCGGATATCAATAATACTCCAAAAGCATTGAACTATAGATATTTTAAATCTGTTTTAAATCCCGAGTACTATTTAAGTGTAGATATACCATACATGCATAGACGAACACTGTCTAACTTCAGGTGCTCTAACCACAGTTTAATGATTGAAAAGGGTAGGCACTTGGGAATAGACAGAAGTTTGAGATATTGTCCCATATGTCGCAATATAAATATTTCAATTGTAGAAGATGAATTCCATCTATTCTTTGAATGTTCAGCATATGAAACTTTAAGACATAAATACTTTAAAGACTATTGGCTTCTTAACAGAAATAGAACTACATTTAACAATATTTTTTCTCTGCAAAATAAAACCATTATACGATTAGTAGCAGTCTTCCTAATCGAAGCATTTAATAAAAGAAAAGAGATTTTGGATATCCAATAGATATTACGACGGCTTGGTGCTAAAGGATTGTAACTACATCTTATACAAGATGTGGATACAACCTTATAGCACTAAGCCAACGATTAACTAAGCCAACGATTAACTAGTTACAGCTTATTTCGTCATTAATTTATATGTATTGTCACTCATTCGTTGTAAATACGTTTTTTGTGTGTGTTCTGTATATGGGCCAGAGGCCTAAAATACTTGAATAAAGGATTGAATTGAATTGAATTGAATAAATCGTACGTTTTCAAAACGAACGTAGGACATTTTGAAGGGACGTTTTCCTACTTCCGCTCCAATCTGAAGACAGCGGGTTTATCCAATGAAAACACCTCTGAAATAATAGGGATGACTCCATACTGTTTCTCGCGAGAATGACGTCACTTTGCTTTTGCTTTTAAAAATAGATCTTAGATGTGAAATCTAAAGAGTCGTTAAATTTGATTGAGGAAACAACTATACATGTCACAACAACAATTTCGCCATTTGGTATGAGTTACTGATTAAAAATTATCTAACAGGATGTCCAACACTTCATTACAGATTGAACTACTTAACGTGCACGCTTATAAAATGTGTTAATTGGCGGATGCCAATTTACCAGAAAAATTGTAACCCTACACTTACATCCGAGGTGTATTTCACAGCTCACGGAAATACCCAAGTAGTTCCGATTACTTCTGCTCCTCGGTCGACACTAGTTACCCTCTATTAAAGGTTCGCCACATGAAAGGTACATTGAAACATTGATAAGTAGGCGGAGACACACTTTATTTACGAACAACAACAACATGGTATATATGTGTCATTTTGTGATAAGTTATCGATGGATTCCTAGTCTCAACTTGAGTTAAAATGAGTTGTTGAATGAAAAATGATAAAAATGTATTCAATCATGATATATTTACTGTTTTTGGTGTTTTCAATTTGGAACAATCGCAAAATCCCGGTTTGTGGAATGCTTTATGTAGAAAAGGATGGTAAAAATCAGTTCAGGACTGCTTCAATATCAATCTGAACACATTGGGTTTATCCATCGAAAACACCTCTGAAATAATAGGGATGACGCCATATTGGTTCCCGCGAGAATGACGTCTACTTACTTTCTTTTTTAAAAAAAAGGTCTTAAAGGGGAAATCTTTAAAGTCGTTAGATTCAATTGAGGAAACAACTATACATGTTACAATAACAATTTCGTCATTTCGTATGAGTTACTGATAAAAAATTATCTAACAGGATGTCCAACACTTCTATACACATTGAACTACTTAACGTGCACGCTTAGAAAATGTGTTAATTGGCGGATGCCGATTTACCCGAAAAATTGTAACCCTACACTTATATCCGAGTTGTATTTAACAGCTCACGGAAATACCTGAGTAGTTCCGATTGCTTCAATATTAGAAATTTGATAATGTGTAGGCTGGGAGTATACACATTTCTTATATTGAAGTAATAGGACACATGTAGCTCATTTATCATTCATGGAGATGATAAAAATGCTTTCTTAAAGATGTAAGGATAAAAAATGAACTTTATGTATAAGATAAAAAGAATAATTCATGTTTTAATACATCTGTACAAGTATTTTAAAGAACTTAATGCGCAAATAAGTATATAATTACATGCATGACCGTGCTAAGAGTTCCATTTAGATACACCGAGACTTAACTTTTTGAATTTAAATTTGTATTCCTTTATTTTTTATGCAAAGCACTAAAACGTACACACTTATTTTCAGACTCACTTTACACAAATAAAATAGTACCAATAAAAAAGTATGGTGGCCAGTAATCGCCACAATTCATTAAAGTTTACACAAATAATAGTTTGAAAGAAATTGTGACTGAAACTAAAACTTATTACATTGATATATATACGTCGATCCTTGTAATGGTATTGTGTTAGTTGAATGGTTTCATATTGAGAAAAAATGTATTTATCAACATACACTTATATCAGAGACACAGATAACAGAGATTGGCAACTCCCGAAGTATCGCCAAACTCTCGCGTGCCGCGAGGTTACTGTGAGGAAAATGCGTACCTGTTTATTCGTTGCCACGGGAGATGTCAAGCGTATTTGATACTTCTTTATTACAGTAAAATAGCTATGTCTTGGTTATCTAATTGGTTATCTGAACCAACTTCTGGACATTTTGGTTTTTGTTTCATTTTATTAATTTGAAATAATGTTTAACGAAAAAAGTTCCAGTAGGCCTCCTTTTTAAATGACAGGCTTACCATACAATTGTATGCAAAGGTTTGAATAATATTTTGTAATAAATCATTCATCAAGTGACTCTTTTTAGTTGCAGTTAATAACCAAAGCACGAATTATTCACTAAGACGTGACAGTTTTCGTCAATGTAAAAAAAAATTGCTTCCTCACATCATTTCATTAATCTGTGTCGTAAAACTGTTTACAGTGCTAATTTTGTCAAAACAAAACACATTTTTCATCATGACATTATTTAAAGCCAAATGTTTCAATTTTAGAAAGTATTCTATGATGTTAAAATGCATGTGATGAGAATTTTTGTATAAGTGGTTTTAATATATAGAAAGAAAATGTAAGCAAAAGCTGACGTGCAAAATATTTTTTAATACACCTTTTACCACAGATTCCTTTCATATTGATTGCAAATCAATAACACCATAATTATTCTTAAAACACGTAAGTATCTGGTCTTACTATTCTGCTGACCGAAATAATTTTAGAAAAAAGAAATGTGTGCTTATTGAATGTTAAGCTAAAGCAAATAATGTGTCTTGCACATTCATCTTTATTATAATGTCTCTACGAGAAATAAAGTCAAAGCACACAACTTTTAAACCAAGACAGACCCTTTAAACAGAACAAATCCTCCCTATTTTTTTTCGGGAGCTTAAGCTTATTAAACTTGAATGAGGTGTCAGAGAGTGGACACAGGGTTAGCGACACAAACTTCTTGTTTAATCGCCCTAGCATCAAAAGGTTTTATGACATCAAACAACATATTTTATGGGGTAACAATTTACAGTATTATCCTGTATTGTCCACTACCGTGATTGACTCTACCACCCTTCGTTTTTCAAATGACATATTTGCCAGCGATCGGAATTAAGAAGAAATATGACAAAAAAGGAAATATCGTGGTGTTTCTGATAAAGAAAATCTTTCCATTCTCTTTTGTTCATTAATTGAATGGATTTTCTTCTACTTATATAAGAATATCACTTTGAAAATACGGGTAACTATAGAACTTAGTCAGCATTTTGATACGGGATCAATTCAATCTAATGCAGACATTTTCAGTAATAACACGTTTGATAAAATCCAAGTCACACACTTTAAGTTTTAATTAATACAAAAAAGAAAGAGTTTCGTTGAAAATAAATGGTTGAAATCATATAATTGCTTGTTTGGTAAAGTAAACCTGGTATAACTTCGTTATAAACACGACAATCACCATAAAAAAGTCGGTAACTATAAAACTTCAGGAAAATGTCATGTATGATATGATCCAGTGCATAGGTTTTTTTTAGTTTTACTTGCTACAACTTTGGAATATTTTGGTTTGAAATCAATATGGCTGAACTCATTAAGGTGGTAAATGGGACATATTTAGTATGTAACAACTCCTAAATGATAAAGAACATCAAACTGAAAATTTGGAAATTAACAAAATCAAATAACCGCATTACAATGGACTTATATCAAACTATAACATATAAACAGTTCTCTCTTTGATGACAGAAATGATGAATACTAAATGAACAATTTAAACATGAATAGTTTCATTTCAATGGCTCAGTGAAAACTATGCTTAATCTAGAAGGGTCTAGGCATAAATTTGCACCGAACTATTGGTAATTAGCGATGAAAATTTCTTTATCTTGGGCTTTTCTAATATAAGCTTTTTTATTCGTTCAACAACAAAAGCAGTGCAAGGGTTTCATTGCTCTCATAACTTCATAGCCAACCATACTGACCATAATTTCGATAGGTCCTTAAAAAAAAGGTTTGATAAAATGACAGGTGGGCATCTGAATCAGATTGATATTTTGTTTCTTCACTTCATTTTTTAGCCTTTAGATGGATCCATTTGAAATTTATACAAAGTTAGAGGTTTTTGTAGGCAGGTTAATATAACAGTACTGAACAATGGTATGAAATTTGATTGATGTAGGGCTATAAATGAAAATGTTATGTAAAGGAATCATTTTTAATTTTTACAATACATATAACAATGTTATTATATTACAAACTATTTCAAAGTGTGTAAGTATTTTTCTTAAGGATTAGTTATCAAGTAAAACTTATTTAAGATGATACTTATTGATCTTCTGAAATGAACAAACTAAAAGGGATGTTACTAACAGTAGATGTTGTTCACAAACTTGTTTCCGCAATTAAATGGGTTGATAACTTTAACATCTATTTTGAAAGAGATTTTTATGGCAAACATATTTTTCACATATTCTTGTAGCCAACATCTTTCCAAAGATTTTGATACCCAATTTATGTGAAACCCCGCATAGCAAAGTACGTTTTTCTACTTCAAAGATTGGGTTTGATCAGTGTAAATAGAAAAAAGCTTTTTTTAAGTACAAAATTTGGAAAATATTTTGCATATAAATGTTAATAAAAACTAAACAAGTACTCCTTAATATATTGCCAACAAATACATTAGTAATAGGAATTAGTAAAAAAACAATATCTATATTGTTTTTCACTTTTTTCTAAGACATTTGTAGTATAGCGAGCTTTCCCCATTTGGGCTATTTGAAGAAATGTGTTTTCACATCTAAAAATAGCCATACATTTGAAACGCCCCAGTAAAATACTTTCATATTGCAGATTTATATGTACAATTTAAAGCAGAAAGGGTCTATAATGTTTAATTCAAGATTCCATAACCTGTCCATTAGGGTGCTCTTACCTTAAGCAATTTAAAGCTACATGTTTCATTTAGGGAGTTATGATTTGCAGTATATAACCTTATCTATCTTGCTCTGCTGATAAGGTAGTCTATCTGTAATACATCTTTTTAAAGTCATAGTAGTCCTCATTTACACTAAACTGTTCAAGCTCAAGAATAATTGACAAGTAACTTAACAAGGTAACAAGGTACTTTAATTCCCTTTTACAGAGGAACTTAGATGGTAACACATTCACATGATGATTTTAAAACAGTAAATACAATAAGGTTTATTTAAAACTAGCGATAAAAAACGGTCAGTCAAGAAATGTTGGGAACTTATGAAATCCTAGAAGATTTTAATATGTATCATGTGATTTTTCTAACCGTCATCTGTTTATAAGAGCTGGGGAACACAATTTGTGAAAATATCACTTTAAAACATAGATGGTAGATAGTGCATGCTTCATATTGCAATGAACTTGAAGAGTTTCGCTATGTTTAAACATAATCTATAATAATTTATAACTCGTTGTACCTACCTTTTCAGGGGTTTTTAGCGCCAGTATGCTTTAAGGAAATCAGAAATACGCACCACATCAACTTTCTTTATTATTTTTCTGAAAAACAATTGTTTGAGTTTGATAAAAATTGATTCCAAAACATCAATGATTTTTACTCTAGGTACTGATATTGCAATTTGTCTTATTATTGCATTATGGTTAGACTACCTTTGACCTAACTATGGCATTTCCACGTTATAACAAAATTACATTTTTCGTTTAGATGTTATTTAAAAAGACACAAATATTTGAACAAGAAATATATCTTTATATTTCAATTTTTTGAAACTATGTATGATCAACATGCTTTTGTTTAGTGAGTATGCACCAAAAACAACATATGAAATTGCTTATTTACATAAGGAATGTACAACTCTACAGGCACCATTTGGTTTTCTTTCCACACTATTCTGAAAACAAGTCACTGCTGGGGACATTATCCACATTAGAAGTATTTGTAGTTATTTTACTATTCTGTTTAATTTTTCCATAATGGTCTTTCAATGTAAAGCTTGTCTGATTCTAAAACACGAATTATATTGTCTAAACTCAATGGTCAACATCATTGTTATGCAGGAGTTTCACTTTGCTTATAACAACATTGCATGCGCATATAATCACTACAGTAGATTTTGAATTAAGACATTTAAAGGAATGCATATTTAGATGCAAACTAGCAAAAAAAACCTTCAAAAGATGTAAAAACATAGTGAAACCACATTATCATGACAAAAAAAAATGCCTACATTTTTTATTATCAATGTTTCAGAGTGCAATTTTCACAGATCGTGTACCACACAATTCAACCTTATTGTTTCCATCCGAGTAATGCGTTAGAAAAGGGATGATCCCTCGGAAGAATAAGTGGTGGTCACCTGGTTAGAAAAGCCATGTGAAGCACACAATGAGACTCATTTATCCAACAAAACAACACGAATATTCAAATGAAGAATTTCTCTGATTTTATTTGTCCTGACGTTATATGAAGTTGCCCAGGCATCGCAGCAGACCTCGTTTTTCGCTAATTGTGAACAAACCTTTCCGTCTGAACTCTTTTAAAAGATTTTGAACTCATGCTACGTATCAGCTACTCTTTAAAGATGTATTTCTATGTAATTTGTAATATTTTAGAACGTCCACAGTACTACTGAAACTGAGTGCAAGTACTCCTTTAGATGTCATATGCTCACAAAAAAGCACATTATATACAAAAAGAATGACAAAAAAGAGTTTAACTTACAATCAAAATTGTCTGTCATACAAAGTTCGATAAAATTCATGAACTACAAATTCATTAAATGATTAGGTGTTGAGTAAAGAAAGACAGACAATCAAATGCATCTACATGAATTTTCTCTTTTTGTATTAAATACTGTTCTGTTATAGTTTTAATAAGGATTGTTAAAGAATCTCCTTTTTTTAATTTCATGTTTCCCACTTCATTCAATCAATCGGGACTAAATTTCGTCATCTTAAACATACCAACTTATGTATGATAAAATTTGCCAATGGAGAGTTCTATGATCATCAATCTCATTTCAGCTCTTCTTAACATATACCCCTGATTTACATGCGTTTTAAACAATTCAAACCCACAATCATGTAATTCCAATTTGTCTGTAGCACTGTTGCCTTTATATCAATATCATGCCCCATCTACTTCTCTTTTCACCAACGAACACTTTTTTGTCAACCTATTCTATGCAAAGATCCTTCAGCTTTTTTCAGCGCTTTGACTAAAGAGTCCCGTGCTACTAGACTACCTTCCTTATGCGACGTTCATTCGATAGTTGCGATAGTTATACGAGTCCCATGCATATAGAAAAAACTTTCCTCAGGGCGTACATTCATAACCCGTTACCAAACACCAACTTTTCGACTGTTCCAAATTGAAAGAAGTTGCAGGTGACATTTAAAATATGATGAAGAAATTGAAAAATGGTCTTCTGATAGGGCAGAAAACATTGTGGGAAAAAGAGAAGTTGTTCGTTAAGAGCAATTTCTCCTTTTCCCACAATGATTTCCAGAGTCGTCTGTAACAAACTGGTTAGATGTCGTTATTGAGGAATTATTGTTTGGTAAAGTGTTAAGTCGGACATTTTCTTTATTTCGTGGATACACCATAACTTCTTTATAAGCGTAGGCCTACTAGTAGTAAAGGAGGGGACCCTAGCCCCAAACCGGTGGGACCAGGGTCCCCTCCTGTACCCAGGGTCCCCTACTAACCCGGGGCGGTAGGGTACTCTGGGTACAGAAATCGTTGAAAAATGTCCGTAGGTTCCTGGGCAAAAAGTTGGAAAATTGTTCAAAATGACTAAGTTCGTAGGTTTCTGGGTAAAAGTTATAAGTTTTTAGGTTAGGGCAAGAAATAAGAAAGAATACCCCTGAAAATTTCTAAGTCCGAAAATGGATCGAAAAATTTCTAAGTTCGAATTTTTGAAAATGGGGTCAAAAAATTTCTAAGTTCGAATTTTGAGTAAAAATGACTAAGTCCGAAAATGGATCAAAAATTTTCTAAGTTCAAATTCTGAGTAAAAATGACTAAGTTTAACTACTGAGATTGATTGACGGAAGTACCTGAAATTTTCGAATTTTTGAAAATGGGGTAAAAATTTTCTAAGTTCAAATTCTGAGTAAAAATGACTAAGTCCGAATTTTGAGTAAAAATGACTAAGTTCGAATTGTGAGTAAAAATGACTGAGTCCGAAAATGGGTCAAAATTTTCTAAGTTCAAATTCTGAGTAAAAATGACTTAGTCCGAATTTTGAGTAAAAATGACTAAGTTCGAATTGTGAGTAAAAATGACTAAGTCCGAAAATGGGTCAAAATTTCTAAGTTTGAATTCTGAGCAAAAATGACTAAGTTCAACTACTGAGATTGATTGACGGACGTAAACATAAGAGAACTGTGGTATAGGATCATGGTACTCTCTAACCCTTAAAGTTAAATGACTTGACAAATATGAGAAGTTCTTTCGAGAGAACTGGTTGGCCCTGAAAAGGGCCGTTTGGTGTGTTTCCTATGGAACAAAGCTGTGTTTGGATGTTAGTTCTTTTTCTTCGGTATGCGTGGTATCTTGAAGTTGTTGATGTTTTTTTCGTGTTTTCCTTGACCGGTGGCAACGGATATTTGGTGTTTGTCAACTGCTTTCTGCTTTTTGGGTGATTCGGCCGGAACTGTGGTTTTTCGCTTTCTCGATGTTGATTGTTGTGAGGAGGTTGTCTGTGTCTGTTTTACAGCATTTGCTAATGCATTTACTAGTTTATGCAGACTTGTTTTGTCCAAATCAATTTCAATCGGCAACTTTACTGGTGTCGATGTAACTTCCATTTCCAGATAAGTTGACTTCTGGAGCTTGTCAATGGTATGGTTGAGTTGTTGAATACTTGTATCCAGACATTGCAGCTTTGTAAGGTGAAAGTTAAATGTCTGTAATTCGCTCAGGATGCTGTTCATCACACTGTCTTGCTGGGACTTCAGATGTCGAACTTCATTCAAAATGGTGTGAAGTAACGTATTGTCCCCCGTTGGCAACATAGTTGTTTGTGTTGAATTATCAGGTTGGTAATGGTATTGCTGTGTCTGGTAACTCTCAGGTCCAATGGTATTTGACATCATATCAGATGGTATCTGATTGTCATGAGAGTTGAACGCCTCAGCAAGTAATTCGTCAAAGTTGAGTTCCATGGTTGTTCCGTTCAGCTACAAAGTTGAAATGATAACGCTTACATGAAATGACGTCGTTTTTATACCGTCAAAGAGGATTGAAATAATATCCAATGAAATTAGAGGAATAACGTCCAATGAATTAATGAAATACTGAAGTAACGTCCAATAGAAGTGTACGTTAGTTTTAAAAACGTGATTGGTTAAATATTTAAGTATCGGAATGCGCAGTATAAAAAAGCTTGCAAATTTGAAAATAGTCATAACTTCTTAGCAATATGGAATCATTGAGACGGCAAGTTGTTGATTTAATCAACCAAGTCAAGTTGGTCTCTGACCAACTTGAACATCTCAAGAGACAGATGATACCGCCACCACCACCACCACCGCCACCGTCACAGACACCGCTTTTTCCCCAAAGCGAGGAATGTTGGGACGACGACGATGAGCCGCCGTTTTACCTACAAGCCGGGCTGGACGCTCAACAGCTAAGGCGACTTGATCGCCGAAGTGCGAGCAAGTGTCCGGCTTGCGGGAAGATTGGAGGCTGTTATCATTGAACAGTCTCCAACCAAACGGCCCTTTTTAGGGCCAACCATATCCCACTAAAAGATTTCCTTTTTAAATTGTCAAATTGTATTACCATATGAGCATCTTATGATGACAAAGAAATGTACCCCTTATAAAATATGCACATGGTTGAAGTGATCCCTACATATTTTAACCCCAAGCCTCTGAAAGTTTTTTTATTTGTTTAAAATATAACATCATATTTTGTGATGATAAAAACTGATTTACCATTAAAACTGAAGATAACTTTTTCAGAATTCACGCATACCGTAATGTTTAAGTATCATCATTCTGATTGGTTGATTTCTTAAATATTTAATAAGTATCTTAAATATTTAAGAAGTAGGTCAGTAGGTCAGTAGGTCAACGAAAATGTTAAAGTTATCTGCTAGGTCAGTAGGTTAGTAGGTCAACACAACTGTATAAAAAGGTATGATTTGATTGTTTTAAATCATATTTCTGAAAATGAAGTCTTTTGTGAAATTTCTTCGCCGGCTGTTTTGCAAGTCAAAGCAAAGATCCAACGATGACAGGGTCCGGGAGGAGGAAGAGTTGGTGGAGGAAGAGGTGAAGAACCACCGGCGGAAAGCACTTTGTGCTTTCTTTGAAAGGCGAGGGTATGAGTATTATACTCGTACACCCATCGTTAAGATGGGTAACATATACCCGGACCTTTCGGAGTTTATGCCTCCAACTGAAAATGTTGCTTGGAAGGCTAAAGTCCAACAACTATATCCTGGTCTAACCTATTTCTAAAACAATAGGGGAAACCACGGAAGCCCTTTTAAGGGCTACACAATGTTCTCGAGAGATTCTTCTTGAAATTGTCAAACTTTCTAAACAAAAATAATAAAAAAAACAATTGAATTGGTTTACATACTTTTATTTCTTTCTTAAACATATGATAACAGTTAAACATATAATAACAGTTAAACATATAATAACAGTTAAACATACAACAAAATTTTTAAAACATTTCTTGGAACAATATTAACTTGAGAGTTCATTACACTTTGATAAATATTTACAATTCTAACTTTTTCTTTTTCTTTGGAATACCAGAACATACACGTCCTTTTCGCTTTTGAGGTTTTGCACTTTCTTTCTTAACAATTAAAGAACACACTTCACCTTTCTTATGCTTTTTTGATTTACAGAATAAACAGTTTATGTTTGAATTCGATTGTTCTTTCAATTCCTTTTTCGATTGTTCCTTTTTCGGTTCCTCTTTCGATTCCTCTTTCGGTTGATCCTCAAATTTGATTTTGTTGTCCTTGTCGACTATTTCCATTTTTTCACTCAAATCCAAAGTTTGTACAGACTGATTGTTGTCTGTTTTGATTTCCTCCGTAGTTTGAGTTGATAGAGTTGTTGCAGATATCCTTTCCGTTGGGATGATGCGTACACTTTTTCTTGTTTTCAAACAATATCTGCTATACTCGTTACAATACGATGTAAATGTTCCAACGAAATCCATGTCCCGATGTTGTGAAAGTTCGTTTTGTGTTGAAAACAAAACTTGATGTGTAACCGGGTTTACGTACACATACGTATAGATTCCAACGCGTTTTGTCTTTTCAGGACAATTACTAGACCAATGTCCGTCGTCGTGACACACGAAGCAAAACTTAGGTCTGCTTTGATGCGGTCTGTAAAGTTCATCAATACCGAGTATGTCGAATTGTCGATATTTGAAAATCTGGTAGATATCCTGGTTGTCCTGGTTGTAAGATGAAAACGCCCCAACATAAACTCCCACATGTTTAATCTCGTAGTCGGTAGGAATGTTGGTAATTTCATACTCGTGCGTATATGAATTAACATATACATAGCATATTTTTGCAGGTTGATAGTTGTTTACAAGCTCTGCCATTTTGACAACTTTAATATTACGTCTGTTCTGTAAGAAGAATGAAATGTAAATGTTACATTGTTCCATGTTTGACTTCAATTTATACGATCCGGTTGTTTTTGAATCATGAACGAGTTTATAAAATGTCTTGATGATATGATCTTCAAACCAATGTTAAACTAGATTTCAAAGTATCAAGATGGTATTTAAAGAGAGTAATTCACCTGTAAAGAAAAAATGGAAACGAATTAAAGTTACGGAAGAAAGTGAATCGGAGAATTATAGTGATGACGACTTTTTTTCGCCTAAAAAGAAACCTGTGAAGATGATACAAGACAGTGCTTCAGAAAATGAGTGCACCGATGAACAATCTGAAATGATGGACATGAAAAAAATGTACGAACTGAAATCTATGACGAACAAACAGTCCCGTAAATTTAGAACGGAATCACATTTATTACATGCAAGTTTCAAAAACTTTGAGGAACTACCTCCTCAACAACTTGAACCATTATTTGATGATGTTACCAAACAAATCAATTCGATGTTACACACCGAACCATCGGATAAAATTAGAATGACGATTAATCACCCAGCTTTGGATATGGGGATTCATATTCCTTTTACAGACGCCGCTCAACTGACTGGAAGTATTATTTTGAATGAAATTGAAAAAGTGTTAGAATCCAATGCAGATTTTCGGATGAATGATGGAAACATGACATTTGATGTTACGCATACCCACCCACCACAAGGATGTGGTAGGATGTCAAAATCAGCAATAGATTCTGCTGTGTTTGCAAAGAAGAAAACATCGCTAGTACAAATTAACAATACCAAAGACAGTATGTGCTTTGCAAGAGCTGTTGTTGTTGGAATGTGTCATGTCAATCGTGAACCTACAGAGGAGTGGAAAAAAGGTGGAAACTTATTCGAAGATCCGAACGAAATCTTCAGAAAACCGAAGCTGAGAACTTGCTTGAGGAAACAGGTATCTTACCATCAACTCCTTGTGGTCAGGATGAATACAACATTATTCAAACTTATTTGTATGCAAAAGATTATGTTATTAAGGTACACCAGCAACATTCATCAGTAGAAATGGTATATTTGCACCCTGGTGTAGAAAACATCAAAACCAAAATTATACATTTGTATTTTCACCAAAACCATTATGATTACATCACAAATATCAGAGGATTTTTAGGATGTAGTTACTATTGTGAATTCTGTGACGTTGCTTACCAAAACAGAGAAAGTCATCTGTGTCCAAATAAATGTAAGGGGTGTTTTGGAAATGTTAAATGTATGTCAAGTGGTAATTCATATGAATGCAACCAATGTCATAGAATATTTTTTAATAGAAGCTGTTTTGACAACCATAAGAGTGTTTATGGAAAACAACAAAAATCTATTTGTCAATTGGTAAAAAATTGCAGGAAATGTGGAAAACAGTTTCAATCTAGAAAAGGAAAGCACATTTGTGCAGGAAAGAAAAAGTGTCGCTTTTGCAAACAGATAACAACTCTTGATCATCGTTGTCATATTCAATCTTACGAAAGTAAGACAGAACAATACGTTGATGGTGAAGAAAAGATCAAAAAACCATTGTTTATATTTTTTGACTTTGAATGTAAACAAGATACTGGTGTCCATATTCCGAATTATTGTATTGCTCATAGAGCTTGTGACATATGTATTGATAAACCACTTGATTTTCATTGTACAACATGCAGTGAGTTTGGTGAAGGTAGGGAAGTTATATTTGAAGGAAATAACACTTTACATGAATTTTGCACCTGGCTTTTCGCTGATCGTCACAAAAGTATGACAGCAATTGCACACAATTTCAAAGCTTACGATGGGCAATTCATTTTGAAAAATATTATTCAACAAGGAACAAAACTACCAAAATTAATCATGAATGGAAACAATATTATGAAATTGGAACTAAATGGTGTTTGTTTGATTGATTCATACAATTTCATGAGTTTTGGTTTAGCCAAGTTTCCTGTTACATTTGGACTTGATGAATTACGAAAGGGTTTTTTTCCGCATTTAGCAAATACGGATGATTTTCAGGATTATATTGGTCCATTTTTGGATAGTTCATATTACATACCAAATTCTATGTCTCCTGAAGCAAGATCAAACTTTATGCAATGGTATAACGAGCAGGTTACAAATGGTAAAATCTTTGATTTCAAAAAGGAGATGGAAGAATACTGTCGTTCAGATGTAGACATTTTGAGAAGGGGTTGTGGTCAATTCAGAAAGGTTTTCATCAAACATGGAGGAATCGATCCTTTTCTTGAAGCTATAACAATTGCAGATGCATGCAATAAAGTATGGCGTAGTTCTTACTTACCAGAAGGTCAAATTGCAATTATTTCCAGCAAAGATTCCTCCAAACGTCGTTTTTCTATCAAAGGAATACGCTGGATTCAAAGTGTTGCAAATGAAAATAATATTTTTATTCAGCATGCAAAAAACGGTGGGGAATATGAAATTGGACCTTATAGTGTAGATGGCTTTCATAAAGAATCCAACACTGTGTATGAGTTTCATGGGGATCTGTATCACGGATGTCCAGTTTGCTATCCAAATCGGTTACAAACAAATCCATTTAATGGGGAAACCATGCAATTTCTGTTTGAAAAAACAATGAATAGGGTAGCTTACATTAAACAAAAAGGTTACAATGTTCATGTCATGTGGGAACATGAGTTTGATGCAAAAGTCAAAGACAAAGAATACAAAAAATATATTGAATCAATATTTCCACATTGTGATCCAATAGATCCAAGGGAAGGATTATATGGTGGGAGATGTAATGCCATAAAATTATCTCATGATATTGACTCTAAAGATGAAAAAGAAATCAAATACATTGATATCTGTTCACTTTACCCATTTGTGTGTAAATACAAATCATACCCTGTAGGTCATCCCTCGATTTTGACAACAGAAAATATTGACATTGACAATATTCGTCAATATGAAGGTCTCATTAAATGCAAAGTTTTGCCCCCAGCTAATTTGTTGCACCCTGTTTTGCCATTACATTGCAACAACAAAATGATGTTTCCATTGTGTAGAAAATGTGCAGAAGATAGTTTATCTGTTTGTACGCATGAACAAGATGATAGAGCTTTGGTAGGAACTTGGGTAACTCTTGAACTTTTTAAAGCTCTGGATAATGGCTATTGTTTGCTTCATGTCTATGAAATATGGCATTTTGATTCTTTATCGGATCAATTTTTCAAAGGTTATGTTGACAACTTTCTGAAAATTAAGCAAGAGGCTAGTGGTTATCCTGGTTGGTGTCAGTCAGAATCAGACAAAGAAAAATTTATTCTTGACTACAAAAATGCAAAAGGTATTGAACTTGATGCAAACTTGGTTAAAAAAAATCCTGGTAAACGGTCTTTTGCCAAAATTATGCTTAATTGTTTGTGGGGAAAACTGGCTCAAAGTGAACTCATGACACAAACTGAATACATTAAAGATCCTGCAAAATACTTTGATTTTATCAACAATCCGCAGGTTTTTATCAAGCATGTTGAAATATTTGACAATGAATGCCCATTTGTTTTAGTGAGTTATGAAAATAAGTTAGATCATGTGCAAACTCACAGTACAGCAAATGTTATAGTTGGTTCATACGTAACAGCGTATGCAAGACTTGAGTTATACAGTATTTTAGAAAAATTAGATGATAGGGTTTTGTACTTTGATACTGATAGTTGTATGTACATTCATGATCCAACGCTATGGAATCCACCCATTGTCAATAGTCGATTAGGAAAATGGACTGATGAAGAGCCAGACAATACAATTACAAAGTTTAGAGGGCTAGGACCAAAAAATTATGCCTACCAATTGCAAACAAAAGATGGGTTTATTGAAAGCAAATGTAAAGTAAAGGGTATAACATTAGATTACAAAACTAGTCAAATTGTTAATTTTGATACTTTTACAAAATGCATGATTGATCGTACAAATGAAATCAAGGTGACATATGACTGTAGAATAAGAAGATATAAAGATAGAACTGTCAAAAGTGAAGTTCAGACAAAAACATTTAGATCTGTATATACAAAAAGAGTCATTGTCAATAAAGTTGAAACTGTTCCTTATGGTCATCAGAGCCTAAGGCGAAAACATATAAAAGCAAAGCGTAGAATGAAAAAAGCATTAAACACTCATTAAAGATGGAAGGAACAGACATGCTTCCATTACCACTTGAATTACGTGAACAGATTTACAAAGAATTCGTTAATCTGCATGTTTTAAAAGATAAAATAAAGAAAGAGCTTCAATACGGCTGTATTGCATTTTGGGTACGACGCTTTCACAATGGATGTAAAAAAGGAGAATCGTCTTTGAAGATGTATAATATTCAATACTACATCAATTTATTGATAAGGGATATGCGGTTCCATAATAGTGTAGCATTTGGACTTATTACACAACTTTACATTGAACCGGGACTGCAAAGACGAGATACATCTAGATGGATATTTCAAACCTACTTGGAGAATGAAACTATAACAGAACAATTTCTCAATACGCTTTCACAAAAAGCCGAGTTGTTTAACTTTTATGTACGATATGCGGCAAATCCTGTGGAAAGTAACGATTCGTTACACCCATGCATAGCTGTGAAAGGATATATCATTTTTGATCGAGATGTACCAGAAAAAGAAGTGCGTTCATATTTGTTTACAAAGAACTTGTACAGGATGGAAAGACAAGTCCGATTCTACTTTTTCGATCATCAGTATCCACGGGAAATAGGAAATTTTGAACTGTATAGAACGATTATTGAACGTGAATACAAAATAGAAAATGTGTTTCACTGTGTTTATGATTTTTAATCAACTGTTTAAAATACTTGTATAAAAATGCTTGTATAAAAATACTTGTATAAAAATGTTTGTATAAAAATGCTTGTATATAATATCACATTCAATTCAAATTGTATGTCAATAAGTCATTGTTAAAACATGTTTTTACTGTATAAATGACTAAAATGTTAGTTATGAGTAATAAAAATATGTTCATCGATAAACTGTTGTCTGTTTTGTATTTGTTACAAGATCCCCAGTTGTGTACTTGGTGACTCTTTGAGAGGTCGTTGTTCTACCGCCAGTTTGCAGTTTGAATGACGTCATTTATTGCGCAATTGTTTAACGAATGACGTCATTCGCAATGTAAACTGGCGGCAAAACAACGACCTCTCAAGGAGTCATCAAGTACACAGTCAATGTCATGATAACTCTGACGATTTGGAGTTAAATCGCGGAAGAACAGTGATTTTTTGCTACAACTTATAGTCCTCGATTATAAAATATTTCTGCCGTAAACAAGATTTTGAAAGTTTTGAATACAGTGATGTATTTGAAACTTTAACAAAATTGTGTTTTGAATAATTTTATCTTTTCAATACTTTTAAATACTTTGAAGGGGATAAAATTTACTAAATGTTGCATTTGTTGTCATTTTACATTTATCCTTTGAAGAGACAAGTTAATCCAAGATATGGATATCCAATCCCTTTTGTTTCAACACCCCTGTAACATTTACATAAGCGGGCCTAGTGGATGTGGGAAAACAGAATTTGTCCGTAAACTTATTGACTATCGTGAAGATTTATTCAATATTGTACCAGAAAAAGTGGTATGGTGTTACAAAGAATGGCAACCTGCTTACAATTTAATGAAAGAATCATTCAACTTTATAAAATTTATCGACGGTATTCCCGAGGATGAAAATGAAATTGTTAGCGATCCCAGCATTTCACATTTAATTGTATTTGACGATATGCTCGGGGACAAGGATGAAGAAAAAATCAAGTTATGGTTTACAAGAAAAGGACATCATCGTAATGCAAGTGTTATTTACATAACTCAGAATATGTTTCAGCAATCAAAGTCAAGTAGAACTATAAGTTTAAATGCACGATACATGATTGTGTTTAGGAATGAAAGAGATAATAATCAAATTAAAACACTTGCAAATCAAATGCAAGCCCCACATTTGATCCCCGCTTATAATGATGCAACGTCTAAAGACCACGGATATCTTGTCATTGACTTTCATGCCAGAACAAAACGAGAATTACGACTTCGTACAGATATTTTTCATCGGTGGTATTCACAAAATGATGATCAAGGACCTATTATTTATTCACCAGTATAAAACTGTATGCATATGAAAATCAATTGTCATTTTTTATGATACGGTCTAAGGAGATACACAATCCGAGATGGCGTTACCAAATACCTCATCGTCGATTTTACATGCATTGCAAAATTTAAGTCAGGAAACAAATAAACATGCAAGAGAAGCGTTGTTAAAATTAGGGTTTAAAGAAATGTTGAAATGGTTTACATTAGCGGCAAAGAAAATCACAGATGGTAAAATCAAATTACCGAAACAAACCGCTAGTTACATGTTAAAACATAAAGACGACGTAAAAAAGTTATCGGATCCCATGATAAATGACGATGAAAAACGCAAAATTATTTTAAAACCTGGTGGTGGTGGGTTTTTAGGAGGTGTTATTATAAGAAGTTTAATACGTTGGAATGGTGTAAAAACTGCAAGAACTTTTTCAAAACAACCTAGACAATCAAAAAAGAAAAATACCCCGAAAAGAAAGACAAGTACCCCGAAAAGAAAGACAAGTACCCCTAAAAGAAAGAAAAATACCCCGAAAAGAAAGAAAAATACCCCAAAAAGAAAACAAACAATCAAAGTTGATGAAACTTTTATTACACAAAGAAGAAGATCTGCGCCCAAAACACCCATAAAATCTCCTATGAATTCTAAAAAACAAGCAATGGTGCATAGACTACACAATATTGGATCTAAATATATTCGATATATGACTCCTCGTAAATTGCATTTTCAAGACATTCCGTCAACATCGTTATCGCCAAGATCTCAGGATGAATATAATGTTGGTAAAAGAGAATTGAACCAGCTTAGACAGGATGCCAAACAATATGTTAAGTCAAAAGAAAAACCAAAGAGTCCAGAGTATACTGCAGTTCGTTTATCTCCAAGAAGTGTACAGGCCAATTTTGCCCGTTTTTCGCCATTGAATAATCCGAACTTATCGGAACCTGCACGAATTGCACTTACTGCATTGCAATCACAATTTTTATAAAAACATTTTATAAAAACATTTTAAAAAACATTTTATAAAAGAAGGATGTCTTTACATTAAGAATATCAGTTTGTTTTAGACAGTTAAAGAGTCAACATGGTAAAGAAAACACCACTTATTAAAAAACACGGTCCAATGGTTATGGCTATGCTACAATCTACCCCAAAAATAAGAAAAAAACTTATAAAGGAAGCAAAATCGCCAGTCATAAAATGTGTAGCAGAATGTTGTCACAATGTTTTAAAAGGACATGTTCCTTTGACAGAAGCTCAAAAGAAGAAATTGCATTCAAAGCGACAACATCTTAGAAGTTTAGCATCAAAATCAGTTTCTATTAGGGATGGGAACGAATAGTGAAATCATTATTCGAATATTCGACTAGAACTATTCGAATATATTCGAATATTCGATTTTAGAATTCGTTTTGATGTCCGAATGTCTGCATGTCCGAATACTAGTACACTAGTCCTCTGTTCAAACCTTTTGTGTATAGCCGATATCTATATACCTGTACGTGCATGCAATATCAAAGCAGTAATAACCATTATTTCGTTTTTTATCAACAGACAACTTTTCCAGTTTCTTACAGAGTTGGTCCATTCAGATTCAGTAGGTTGGATGTTGTATTCTTGAATACAAAGTCTGGTTACACAGGTTACAGGTCGCCTTCGACTTGTCGGCAGAACGAGTAAAGTAATTCCAGACACGTGATATAGACATTGTGATGTTTATCGAATAGATGTAGAAATTAGAATGAAGATAAGTTTGACAAATTATTCTGAAGAAAAATATACTTTCTAACACATTATTTGATTGGTCTTCGTGCATATGCAATCATGATTACGATTGGTTATTGAAAGAGTAATTGTTTAATTTCACGACAAACAAGTTACGTGATTGGTTGACACTGACAATTGTCAATTAGCGTGATTGACTTGTTTTGGATAATAAGGAGCAAGTGCAGATCATTAAGGTGTTAGATTTAGCGGCTTAAAATCGACTATTTTCACACTTAGGAATTAATCGTTTTGCAAACTGTCAAAAGATGTGGTAATTTGTCACAGGTGTTTTACTGTGTAACATACGTTGTAAAAACATCGTAACTGCACCTGTGAGCTAGGCACGTTCTTCGATATTTGGGATCGGTTTAGAGGAAGAAAATGAAAATAAAACAACATTATTTTTGAATAAAATTTATGGTAAACATACAGTAATATGGGTTCATTAAAATCGAATATTCGAATACTATTTTGCTATTCGAATATTCGACCCGCTATTCGAATATTCGAATATTCGTTCCCATCCCTAGTTTCTATTCAAAAGAAGAAACGTATTTTAAATCAAAAAGGAGGATTTTTACCACTTCTTTTAGGTCCATTATTGCCTTTATTAACAAAATTTGTAGTCGGAGGTATTGGTGGTGCAATCAAATCTTTGTAAAAAATGTCTGTCAGAAAAATGGCTGTTGTTCCTGTACAATTATTAGAAGAAATTAAAAGAATTAAAGCGGAACAAATGCATAACCCACGTTTGCCACCAAATCCCCAAGTTACAGATGTTGCACAACAACAAAGCAAAATGAATACTATTTTGGAAAACTCTGCATTATCGGAAACGGAAAAGGCTCAAAGGTATGGTTAAACTTTGTTTAAGTTACAAAACTCACTCGAAAAAGTTAAAGTGCCCGCAAATATTATACCATCAGATAGTACCCATAAGCAAAACGTAGTATCTGATACAATGCAAGATCGTATTTTGCAAAGTGTACCCAAAACAATGCAAAGAAAAGCAGGATTGCTTTTAAATATGTTGAAAGATAACGACAATTTATCTTGGAATAATCAAGGGGTTGTAACATATAAAGGAACACAAATTCCTGGATCTAATATAATAGATCTTATAAATGATACATTGCGCCAAAGAAAAGGTGTTGAACCGAAAGGCTGGGAAACATTTTCAAAGGCTTTAAATGAAACAAATGTTCCACAAGAAGTTGTTGGAAATGTTGTTAGATGGAAATGGATGCACAAACACGATCACACAAATAGTGATAGTGATAACGAAATAACTTTTAGGACCCCAAAAATGAGTACCCCAAAAATGAGTACACCAAAAACATCTAAACGACTTAAATCTTTAAGTAAAGTCCACAAAGCATCGCCGTACTCAGACCCCGTTGAAAAAGAACGTTTAAAAGATTATTATACCCAAGAATTAATGACCCCTCCATCGACTGTTAAAAAATCAACTATAAAGAAACAAAACGTTGGGTCAAACCGTCAAAGATGGGAGGCTTGGTAAAAGGACAACATCGTAAATTAAGTTCTTTATTGAACAAGTTGTACTATGATCCAAAAAGTAAAACAGCATTTTCTAGCCCAAGATATTTGTATCAAAAAGCAAAAGCAACTTTAAAAAAGATAAAGTATAAAGACGTTAAAGAATGGTTGGAAGGTGAAACAACCTACACGTTGCATAAACCCATTCGTAGAAAATTTAAAAGACGAAAGACTGTTGTGGGAGGTATTGATTATCAATGGCAAGCAGATTTAGCCGATATGCAGAAAATGTCAAAACAAAATAATAATAACAGATATTTACTTTGTATCATTGATGTATTTTCAAAATATGCTTGGGTTGTACCTATTCAAAATAAAACGGGTAAAACTTTAATTATTGCATTTCAGTCAATTTTGAAAAAGTCAAAACGAAAACCTTTGTCTTTACAAACTGATAAAGGATCAGAATTTAAGAACAGAGAATTTCAACATTTTTTGAAAAAGAATCAAATTCATTTTTTTACAACTGATAATCCAGAAACAAAAGCAAGCATTGTCGAAAGATTTCAAAGAACTTTGAAAACTCGCATGTGGAAATATTTTACTCATAACAAAACACGACGTTATATCGATGTACTTAACCAGTTAGTTAATAATTACAATACAACTTTTCACAGAAGTATTCAAACTTCTCCAGACTCAGTAAAACCATGCAATGAAGCTAAGATTTCTGAGATATTGTATTCTCCAAAGAAAAAAGAGTTAAAGAAAAAAGATTTAAAACCAAAGTTTAGAGTAAAAGATAAAGTACGGATTAATAAAACAAAACATACGTTTGATAAAGGTTATTTACCAAACTGGACACAAGAAATATTTGAAATAACCCATGTAAATAAATCATTACCAATAACTTACAAGTTAAAGGATTTAAATAATGAACAGATTATGGGGACATTTTATGGTGAGGAATTACAACTTATAAAAGATAATGAAATCTATGACATTGAATCAGTGCTTGATAAACGTACAAGACGTGAAGGAAAGCGTTTTGTTAAAGAAATAAAAGTAAATTGGAAAGGTTATCCTAAAAAATTTCAAAGTTGGATTCCAGAATCATATGTTGTTTGAAACTTTTGACGAATTCTTTACAGAAAAGATATATAAAAACAGACTACATCTACCATGCATTCTCAGTGTAATATTGAGTCTGGTACCGAAAGTATTAATAGTGGCAAAGTTACCCAATATACATGGTGCGGAAATCGTGTTCCTAAAAATCAGTTTACTTTTGTTTCACAAATTATTGTAATTTATGCAATCATCGCAACATCAATAGTACATTTAAGTATTAAAAGTGACAATCGATAATTGTGGTTAATTTTACTAAGCAGTTCCTTAGGTTATATTTTACCATCCCCAGGACTTAAGTTTAATAAACAAAGCAAACAGTTTGATTTTCCTGATGGCAAACATGAGTTTGTTTTATCTAACTCTTCCAAGTGACAGTTCTTTAGACATGCATCCTGACAACACACAATGTTGTTACAAAGTTAAGTTACCAAAAACAATTCATCTTGAAAAAGAAATGTGGGAAGTTGGATTGGCTCAGTTAATAACTCCTTCACAACTTTTGAATATATCGGAAGTCGAAGCAGATTTTCACATTATTACAGCCAATGTAGATTTATATAAGTTAATAGAAAAAAGTGAAAAGAAAAAAGATCTGTCAATGTATGTAATTGAGAAAAACAAAACCTCAGGCAAACCAAGTAAATGGGGTATACGTTTTAAGTTTCAACCAGGATCTTACAATAGTCCTGCACACGTGTTAGGTGTAATGAATGAGGTGTTACAAAACTGTATAGGAGATGAACTTGCTTCAAAAAACATAACATTTCAAATTGGTTATGCTGAGGAATTTAAGCGCCCTAAGTTTGGTTTCAATAATATAGGTCGTACAGGAGTAAAGTTTCACCCTTTTCTGTTTTTAAAATTGGGTGGTGATCCAGAATTTATGGGGAAAACATTATTTCCAGGACATAACATTATGCAAATGTTTAAATACAGTCCAAATTTAGATGCAGGCTATAACCATTTATACATTTATTCAGATATTGCAGAATATAATGTTATTGGGGACACCTTAGCACCAATACTTCGTGTAACCCCCTTTAAAACATCTAATGCCCACGAAAATGTACATGGTAGTCAGCACATTAACCATGAAATAACAAATGTTCAATACATTCCAGTTTCAAAATCAGAGTTTGATACAATTAACATTCAAATAACTGGTGATGCAGGTATTCCTGTTCAGTTTGTAGTTGGCAAGACAATCGTTAAGTTACATTTTCGACGGAACAAAGAAAAATAAATAAAACGTTTTCGTTAAAACAGTTTTCACTACCGAATAAAAAGTTTTCACAAAAAACTTTTTAGAAAAAAACATTTTAGAAAAAATAAAAAAACATTTTTGAAAAAACATTTTACCAAAAAACATTTTAGAAAAAATAAAAAAACATTTTTGAAAAAACATTTTAAAAAAACATTTTAGAAAAAATAAAAAACATTTTAGAAAAAATAAAAAACATTTTAGAAAAAACACTTTGGGAAAAATAAAAACATGATTCCAGTTTATCGAGGTGTGCAACATCAATATGGTTATGGCTTAGGTTCTTTATTCAAAGCTGCATTAAGAACTGTAACACCACTTGTAAAGACAGGTTTGCATGCATTAAAGAAAGAAGGTATTAAACAAGGAATAGGTGCAGCCCAAGATATTTTTTTACATGGTAAAAAAACAAAAAATGTTTTACTATCGCGTGCAAAAGAAACTGCAAGAGCTGTTGGTGAAACTTTGCTTCAAAAACCAAAGATAAATAAAAGAAAACCTCAAAAACGATCTCAGTTACAATCTACATCTCGAAGGAGAAGGATCATTTCAAAGAAACGTCGTACAAATCAAAGACACTTAGATATATTTGATTAAAGATGATGCAAAACGGGTCATGCGAATGCAGTAAATCTGAGTTAGATGTGGTTTCTGTACCACCCACAATGACATCTATGCAAGAAAGTCAATGGATTGAACATTTTCCTGTAGCACCGTTAGCTAATTATGCCCCGATCGAATTCAACATTCCACCTCAAACAGAGTATTGGACAGACCTGTCCCAGTCATATTTGTATGTAAGGTTTAAAATAACAAGAGCCGATGGCACTAATTTGCATGACGATGACCACATTGCACCAGTTAATAATTTTTTGCATAGCATGTTTAGCAGTATCGATTTGTACTTAAACAACAAACTGATAACCAGTAATTTAGACACATATCCATACAAAGCATACTTTGAAAATCTTCTGTCGTACAGCAAAGATAGTAAATTAACACATTTAAATGCTGGTGATCTCTGGGTAAACGATACTGCCGGTCATTTTAACGCTTTAGCCATTGATGGAGCTAATGCAGGGCTTGTATTAAGGTTTAATCAAATATCCCAAAGTAAAACCCGTGAATTACTTGGCAGACTACATCTCGATATATTTCAACAAGAGAAATATTTACCAAATGGGGTTGAAATTCGTCTAAGATTAAACAGAGCTCCTTTAAACTTTTGTTTAACTGGGGGAGTTGGTGCAGTCCCTGCAAAATTGGTACTTGAGAAAGTTAGTCTTAATGTTAGAAATGTTGAGTTACTTCCAGTTATTGCAAATGGTCTTAATCAAGCAATTGCTCAAAATCACATGAAAATTCCACTACGACGAGTGGAAGTAAAAACATTTACTATTGGAAATGGTTTACAGTCAAAAGTAGAAGATCATTTATTTCAAGGACAACTTCCAAAACGTATTTTTATTGCAATGGTAACAAATGCTGCTTTTAATGGTGCCTACAATACTAATCCATTTTATTTCGGACACTTTAACCTTTCAAAGTTGGATGTTTCTTGTAATGGACATAGTATTCACAATCGACCATTTGAACCTGACTTTGAGAACAACTTATTTCTCAAATCATACATGTCAATGTATCAAACAGTTTCGGCGTTAGGACTTAACAAATCATTTGACATTCCTAAAGAAGATTACGCAAATGGTTATTGTATCTGGGGATATGATCTCACACCTGATCAAGGAAGTGAAGGGGCCATCTCCATCCTATAAGAACTGGAAATCTAAGGATAGAACTTCAGTTTGCACAAGACCTTGCTCAAGTCATCAACGTTCTTGTCTTTGCGGAGTTTGATAATCAAATTGAAATTAACAGTTTAAGAGAGATCATCACAGATTATTAACAAGATGTTGGGACATGAATACGCTATACGTTTACGAGACAGAGCTGAGGCCGTGAAATATCCATATAAAAGTCAAAACGTTCGAAGACTGGATATTTGTTCATCCTTTGATAAACATATGGTGGATGAGTTACAGAACTTAATCATTGAGGAAGTGCATAATCAGTGTCCAGGATGTCAGATAGATCACCCTAGTCAGCTACAACATCCTATGTGTATGTTCATGGATCGTTACGAACAAACAAACATACTCATACATGAAGCTATGATGAAGTTAAACCCTTACAAAGTTATGGAGAAGTGGTATCCAGACTTACAAGAACTACAATTAAACGATTGTGAAATTGTAGAAGCCAACACATTATGGCAGAGTATAAAGACAAATGTACTTTGCGGATTTAACGATATGTGGTTGGATAATTGGCGTGAAAAGGTGCAACATTCGTGGGAAAACTAAAAACAACGTTATCAAATATGTATGGCTATGAAATACAACATATATTGGACTGTGGTGTATGGATTAAAAATCTAAATGCTGAAGTGGTTTCAAAAGATAAACTACCGGAACAAAAACCGTACCATATCAAAGCTTATATCGTTAACACAGATCCTTCTACTGAAGAAGGCGAACATTGGGTTGCCGTGATATTCAACGCAAACAACGATATATTTTACTTTGATTCGTACGGATTCCCACCAATGGAGAAGGAAGTACTTAACTTTATTCAGGACCATACAACAAGATGGACTTTCAATAAACAGACTCTACAGAGTTTACTTGGTCAAACATGTGGAGCCTACTGTATATTCGCTCTAACCACTGCTTCACAGGGATCAAACCTACCAAAATGTCTGCAGAAAACGTTTTATACAATCAACCATCATAGAAACGATCAGTTTATAAAGACATGGCTTTATCAGAATTATGGAACTTTGTGCACAAAATCTCTAAAACTGTAATTTAATTTACTTTTACTTGTATATAGTTCATATGTTACTGTTCTTACAAAGTTAATTAAAAGTTTACTGTTCAATATAATACATGATATTGTCTTTTATTGTTATACCCTCATATAAGATGTGTTACGTTTACCCATTCATTAATCTTATACCTATATTACTAAGTATGAGAATTTCTGTATCAGGATTCTCAATAACCCCTTTTCAGTTATCCCGCCAATAACTTTCCCTATTCCCTGTAACCAACGTGCACTTCCATTGGACGTTACTTACACCAAATCTTATTGGACATTACTTCAGTGTTCCATTAATTTCATTGGACGTTAACCCGCTTTAACAGTATAAAAGCAACGTCATTTGAGGTTTACGCTGTTATTTTACTCCTACTGCTAGCATGGATCAGTTACGGAACGCAATCCTAAAAGTCTCCGAAGATCTAAACACCCTGCAGAGAGGGTTGATTGACATGTGGGCAATTATCCATCAAAGGTCGCAGGAGGACGATGTGCGAATTGTTAAAGTAGTGTACCGACGGACTGTGGAGTGGCGACAACACGGAAACATAGTGTCATCCTATAGCCGTCATCGAAGATGTTCGGTGTGTGGGGCAAATTTCGGATGCTCACACCTTTAAGCCACTCCATTCCAGCGTACACACCAAACGGCCCTTTTCAGGGCCAACCAGTTCTCTCGAAAGAACTTCTCATATTTGTCAAGTCGTTTTACTTTAAGGGTTAGAGAGTATCATAGTCATATACAACAGTTCTCTTATGTTTACGTCCGTCAATCAATCTCAGAATTTTGACCCATTTTCGGACTTAGTCATTTTTGCTCAGAATTCGAACTTAGTCATTTTTACTCAAAATTCGAACTTAGAAAATTTTACCTCATAATTCGAACTTAGTCATTTTTACTTAAAATTCGAACTTAGAAAATTTTCGATCCATTTTCGGACTTAGTCATTTTTACTCAGAATTTGAACTTAGAAAATTTTCGATCCATTTTCGGACTTAGTCATTTTTGCTCAGAATTCGAACTTAGAAAATTTTCGATCCATTTTCGGACTTGGAAATTTTCAGGGCATTCCTTCTTATTTCTTGCCCTAACCTAAGAACTTATAACTTTATAACAATTTTTCCAACTTTTTACCCAGGACCTACGGACTTAGTCATTTTTCAACGATTTCTGTACCCAGGGTACCCTACGGCCCCGGTTTAGTAGGGGACCCTGGGTACAGGAGGGGACCCTGGCCCCACCGGTTTGGGGCTAGGGTCCCCTCCTTTACTACTCCTACTTGCGATTATGGGCAACTTCACACCCGTAAAATTATTAAAATGTAGGGGATATACATAACCTGCCATATTGTTTGTAAAGCAATGACAGATGCAAACCAGATTTATAAGGAAGGCTCAGGAATGAAACCTTGTAAGTACTCAACATCATTATTTTTGCATTTGTAGTGAGCGTACATTCTTGAAAGAGAGGCGATTGGGTATTTAAGGACTATGTCATGGCCGAAATAGGATTTCAACACTCCTAAATATGAACATGCGAAAAGGCACGAAGGCAAGTCGTGGCAACTTAGAAATGTTATTATTGATTACAAAATCATTGTCAAATGTTAAATGAACCACGTCGGGTGTTTTTGTCAAAAATCGAAAAACCTACCCAATTTTCGGGACAGCTTTCCTCGAATTACGATGAACTTTAGATTACAAACTCAACGGAATGATAGACAGCTAACTTCGATGTAGAGCAACCGAGCGTTAAATTTCCAAATGAATGATATATGTGTGTAAAGAAGCATCAACACACCATCCTCAAAATGTGCATCCTCAATATTACATTGTACTTGACGTTAGTAAAATGTGTTCAAAAGGTAACCGCTTCGTGTCATGCTTTGCAGTAGCACAATTATGAAAGAATACTTATTTGCCTTCAAATGCGAGCCTATCGATCGTGTTGATCTTGCTTCGTTTATGTATATTCGGGCTTTTATAAATAAATAATTATAAATAATGAATGTTAAACTTGATTTCGGACATACTTATAGCTTTGAATAGCTTTTAGTATATTTGTAAAAAGACAATGATTAGACCTTCAACTACCGAATGAATTTTAGGATTTTTAGTCGTTTCACCCTATTTGTTGACATCGCAAAATACCATATCCGGTGAAAAGCTGTCAATTCAATCAAACAATCTGTTAAACAACAATCGGTGAGCAATAACGCACATAATAAGTGGTCGGTGGTTGAATATTTAAAAACAACTTGGAATAAAGATTTTTTCCTGTCAATTGGAAACGATCTCCGCACTGATTTATAGTCCTATTAGTATGGATGGGAACGAATATTCGAATATTCGAATATTCGAATAGCGGGTCGAATATTCGAATAGCAAAATGGTATTCGAATATTCGATTTTAATGAACCCATATTACTGTATGTTCACCATAAATTTTATTCAAAAATAACGTTGTTTTATTTTCATTTTCTTCCTCTAAACCGATTCCAAATATCGAAGAACGTGCCTAGCTTTCAGGTGCAGTTACGATGTTTTTACAACGTATGTCACACAGTAAAACACCTGTGACAAATTACCACATCTTTTGACAGTTTGCAAAACGATTAATTCCTAAGTGTGAAAATAGTCGATTTTAAGCCGCTATATCTTACACCTTATAGGCTATTAGGTATATACAGTCGATAAACATGATTTCCGAGTTTAGCTTCATGTCAGTGTAAAGTTTGTTTTGCCCGTGCAGCTCGTGATACCTAAACCTTATGCTGCAGGAATTATAGTATGGTTTTTGCGTAGTACCACGTTTTTATTTGTTGGATTGGGTTAAACGCATACTGATTTTGCTAAACTGTATGGTTCTATGGATCAATCCATGGCTTTTTCTTCAGTATAACAGATTCCTACTATATTCTTTAAAGTCATGCAGTTTCCCCTTGAAAAAGAGTTTACCTAAGGGGTTTTATTTCCCTTTTTTTAAAGCCTGCATGGTTTTGTTCCAAATATGTATAGATCCATGGGTATATTTAATGAAGATTGGTAGGTAAACGTAGCACAACATCAAAACATTATTGACCAACTGACCTAGTTATTGATAGCTCTTTATTGTGTTTCAAAAAAGTGTATTGTTAATATCTTCAATGAATTAGATATAAGTGTATGTTATGAAGGCTAATTGATACAAGCAGAGACACAGATAACAGAGATTGGCAACAACTTCTTTACCTATATCCGGTTTTTGCGAATCTCACATGACGCGTTATTTAGCGAGACCTATCAAGATCTGTCTATCGACGCCATTTTCAACTAAACGAGAAATAGGCAAAACACATATAAGCGTGTTTTAAGTTATAATTGTTTTTACCGAATTAACTATGTTGTTATTGTTGGAAAGTTTCTCCATTAAACAAGACCGTTCAACAAGCGATTATCAAAGGAATACACATGACAAGTTGCAACAAATTTGCATTGTTCGCAAGTTCGTGGTTGGCCGCGATAAACATGATAATTGAGTTGTTTTAGATTCAGAATGTTCAAAAGAAGGGTTTTACAAACATTTTCTATTTAAGTTCATTTTAAAGATGGGGTTTGTTTTTCTATATTTCCAAATTTTCAGTTTGATATTCTTTGTCATTTAGAATTTATTGCGTACTAAAAATGTCCCATGTACCACCATAATGAGTTCAGCCATCTTAATTTCCAACCAAAAATTTCCAAAGTTGTAGCAAGTAAAACTAAATCAAAGCGCTGAAAAGTGCTGAAGAATTTTTGCCTAGTAATGGGGTTTATGTATAAATACTACTTCTACAGTCTTTATGGGTGATTCGGTAGAGTGGTTGGCTTTCTCTCGAAGTTAAGCAACGTAGATCACGGTTTATATCTGGATGGGTGACCCACGATAGCTTTACTCCGAGAGGGACCCGATACACGTTACAGGAAAAAGTGAACTTTTGTTTTACACTGACCACTTCCTATTTAATAAAAGTAGAAGAAAGAATTTTGAAGGGAAAGTAGGCTGTCGACGGTATGATTTTCAGTCCTTGTATGTTTTGAAGTATTGAATTATTTAAGTTAAATTCCCTTTGATGAAGAGTACTTTTATTTATTTCATAAATATACAAGAATGACCTCAAGATTGTATTATATAGGCTACTTACTACAGTAACTAGAACTAGAACTTGGTTTCGAATTGAACACCAGAAAATAAGCCTATCATGGAGACTTAAAAAGACAGTGGTCAACATCATATGTTCCACCTTGTGATAAAGTTGATATTCAACATTTTTAGAAATTGCATATCATAGGAGATCCAAAGGAAATCTAACGATTCGCCACAATAAAGACTCGCCACAAATGATAACGATTCACCACAAGCCAATGAATGATTCGCCACAAAGCAATTACGATTCGCCACAGTTTTGAAATGTTATTAAAGGCCAATTAACAAGTCATCCTTTAGTTAAGATTCAAATATGATACAATCATAAAACTGAAATGTGTTGAAAACGGCGATGATTGTCCGACAATTTCTCATGGTACAAGCTTAACTGCATTCAATTGTTGTTGTTGTATTTTATGATAACAGATACGACTGCTTAAGGTTAAACAATCTGAAATGAGAGTATTATTTACAGGGTAAACACTCATCAACAATGTATTCATTTTATTTTGTCAGTACATACAATCCAATTTATTCACAAACAAGAAACATAACGCTTAAAAATCTATTCAACAGAGCTTTTTAAAGCACATGTATATACAGTTAAAGTTTGACCTAAATCGGCGCGTACATGTGGAAACACCTTTCTAGGAGATTGCTCATGGTGATTGCACCCTGTCTGTAAGCTTCCGAAGCAGCCCAGATTCATCATTTCCTAGCCTGCTTGTTCAGCTTGTTGTGCTAGCACTCGCAGCCGAGAGTACTGGAACTAATTGGCGATGGATCAGACGTTACTTCGCAGTCATATGTCTTCGACGTATAAAGAGGTCAGTGTGGTGTCTTGCTTTTGCTTCAATGGGTGAAGATAGTTTGGTGGACTCTAGCGACATTGGTATTGGAAGACTATGGTTTGCGAACTCTTTGTCTTCACCGCTGTAGTTATAGCAACGGTTCAGCATTAGATCAACATTGGTGCCAACCGCCTTTCGTGCTGATAACACGAATGGTGTGGGTTCCCACCACAATTGCCAACAATGCAACGATCCTAGCAAGTGAACCCCTCAAAGACACACAACCCGTCAGATCAATGAAAAATGATACTTTGATTTACAATGGTTATTAACATCTACTATTGAAGGGAAATATCACATATCTTCTGTCATTTCCTTTTTTTTATGTTTTTTTTTATTTTTCTATATCTGTGTAAAGAGGTCTGTTAATAATTCAGTGGAACATACTGTTGTGTGTACTAAGCAAATCTGACTTTCCTCGTTTGTGCTCATCATGGTTTTACCATGATTTATGGCTTTTTTATGCACCAAATATTTGCATATTTATATGAAACTTTGATAGTAGCTGGGTGATGATGCCACATTGTTAATCAAAAGATTTCAATACTGACAAAGTAATTTCATTCTAGTGTGTATCTGATCCCAGCTGTTGGAGTGTATGACAGTATGTGTTTTTGGTATGAATTATTATCGTCATTTGTTTGAAATAATAAATGGCCAGACCTCATTTAATTATGTGTTTTAGTTTATTCTTTTCCTATGTGCAAATACAGAGCTTCGTAAAGTCAGAAGGAATATTCTCAGAGTACATATTGGTTCTGTTTTGTAGATAAACACTGTTGTTGTGTTGCCTATATATGTATATACATGTATGCCAGCATGTTTTCTACAACAATGCATTAGGTTCCCTCATTTGCAAAAAGGTTCAACGATCGTTACTTAACTCCCACCTTCGAGAAGACTTGTCTCGAGTTGTTGGCCTTGGGAAATACGTGGTAAAGGCAACTCACATAGAAGGAGAAGTCTCCATCCAACCGCTGCCACCAATGTAATGAACTGAGCAAATAAACCTCTCAAAGACACAAACACATCCGATCAATGAAAAATACTGTCACGTATACTGCATGTCCCAGTAAATATTCTGAACAAGAGTTGGATATTTGAGTTTGAGTATTATGTTAAAGTGTTACATTGAACCGTACAGCCTTCTATATATCATAAAAAACTTGAAAGAAAGAATCTCCGCCACATGTGCATTGACATTATTGTCACCTCTCGCAGACATCATGCATGTAAGATCGGGCACTCCTGTAAACCCGACGAAGGCAGAAAACGCATGGCGGAGCAGGCATTTACACTATTACTATCAAATCATCGAAAAGGTTCACAAACTGCTAAGTCAATGTTATAGTTGCAATGCAGTGTTACCAAATTGGTTTCCGCGTTTTTATACTTATTGTCTCCAAACCATTTATCACTCAGCGGCATGTTTCCTTTCATAATTCACAGCTAGTTAACAAACTTGGTAAAATGAAAGTCCTTTAAAACCTCAGTCTATATCCATTTGTCTGATAATTAAGGAAGATGCTTATCACTTTCATATTATCTAATCTTTACTGAACAATGATTAAAGGCACACCGAATCCATCCATAACTGTGATATTTTTCACACCTATGAAGGGACGTCTTTTTCTAAGGAGCATATACAAATAATGTTTATTTTTATAAACAAGGAAAGACAAAAAAACAAACAAGGAAAGAAAAAAACCCAAAGATTTTCAATTTAGATAATGTTTGTTTATTGATATTGATTCCAACATTCATTGTCTGTTGACCTGCCTGATAAGCATGAATTACACGCTCTGCTGTGTATCTTAAAATATCCTCGGAGTCGTACGTACTGTCCGACCACGAGGCTTATAATGCGAACAATGTTACCACGAGAGCATGGACGCTGTTATACAACTGGTTGTGTAAAAGTGTTATTTTGATGTTATAGGGTTATGTACATTGCTCATACCAAAATTCAATCTGTTGAAAATCATCAAAATCAATGAAGTAGTGAACAACAGACCATCAATATAACTTTATTTCGTTCGGGTATTTTTGCAATTGGTAGACATTTAAACAAAATGAACACTGATGCAGTTTCCATGACCATTTACATTGTGTATACTTTTTTTGTATATGAGATTACAAGAACAATCCAATTTGTAAACTTAAACTGACGACAATTACAATGTATTACAAATGAGAACAGAAATTGTTTGTATTGAACATTTTTTTTCTTCTTCCTCCTTAATAGATTCTAGTTTCTGCTGCAAGAGTATTATCATGTGTTTGTTTGACATCGGTTTCCAAATTCAATATCATTACACAAGCAGTTTTCAATACATACTTTGTGTTGGCAAAAATGGAAACAATTACAGACAACTTTCATAAAAGTTTAGAAATACTCAATTACTATATATAGGTTTGCAGAATTCTTCTGTAGCATATTTCTTAACCCATTTGATCCTATTGGAATAAGATAATTATCTAAATTGAAAACACCTGCACAAAATTAATATTGTGAAATTTGGAAGAATTCAAAGTGATAAACAGTAAAGATAAGGATCAAAAGTCAAGAAATATATCTTGGTTAGTTACAATGTCTTAAAAGTTTCTGGTTTCAATAGCTTTAAAACAATTAAAAGAACGAAATCTATTAAAGCATGAAATTTATTAAAGCATGAAAGCAAGATTATAAGAAATAGTCTCTTAAAAACAGCGCCTGTCTAACGGTCCTCCAACGTATGTTGACTAGATCTGATTGTCTTTCATCATGAGTCGTTTCAGATTAATTTCTTCTACTTTTGGTGAAACAGTCAGCCACAAAACTACGTTTAAACTTTGTGACAGCTATTCCCTCGGCAATTGCTTTCGTTAGCCGAGTAACAGGCTCTTTCTGAAGAGTTTGAATGACGAGATATGTTTGCACGTATTATAAAAATACATTTCTATTCTATTCTTTTAATGTTATGTTGGAGGTTTTGTTTAGGAAGACAAATCAATTTTTTTGCGGGCGACTTTAGGGCTTGCTTCAATTTTCTATTGTCTTATAATGAATGGGCTATATATACAGTTACATGTATTTCACGGGCATCTGTGGAACAGTGAAAACTGCAGCACAAAGGTTGAGGTGATGACTTTGAAACTGTTTGAAGTTCGAAATGTCATCCCTGATACAGACGGACCACAGTATGGACTGTGCCACAAATGCTCATGAAAAAAAATGCTTTGTTACCTAAACCATTATATGATTCTTTGACATCGTTCATATAACATTTGCGTCATATTGACCTTTGTTTATAACACGGTCACTATCATGTCAAAGTTCAAAAAGCTAAAAGACTTTGCTGCACTATAAATAATGTTGCTGCGCCAATATGTGTTACACCGGTCTGAGGATAATGTTTGATGATATAGACCAATGAACAGAATTGTCACAGAACTGATTGGAAAATACCCAATAATGCAAAGCGATCGCTGCGGAAACACCAGCTGTGAAGGGAAGGCAGTCCTCAGTTCAAAATGTTGACTAGTCAACAGTTGGTAATGCAGTTAGATTACCAAATCAAAACAGCTATCCATTTTTATATCTATAAAACAGCAAACAATAAGAAATTAACATTCATATAAGAGGTTAGGTAATAATTTGTGTTATCAACATGAAATTTTATTTATTTTATTGATAGAAGACCTCAGTGACAGTTCTACAGCAGTTAAGACATGCTTGTAAATAAGAAAGTGTTGTGGTTACAATACAAAAGTTTATAACAATTCAACAGTTAACACAAATTACCACCTTATGCCATATTTTGGGGGTCTTTCAGCAATGATATTCAAAAAGAGTTACTTGTCACAAGCAATTTGGCCTTTTTCCACAAGGCTTTTTCAATCTATTCATATATTACAACAGTAGAACTTAGAGGGATTTCACATGTTTACAAAGCTTTCTATAGTCGGCTACTTTATTAGAGTAAACAGATAGAGTGTACATGTGTTTAAAGAGTTAATCTAACAATTGTTTTACATCCTTCAAGGTATTGGAAACTACACAGCACTGGATCTGGCACGGCGTAATGCCCGTGTTATACTGGCATGTCGCAACAAAACAAAGGGCCAGATTGCCGTCGATAATATCCGACAACTTACGGGGAATCAAGATGTTGTGCTGCGGCTTGTGGACTTGAGCCTTATGAAGTCAGTGAGAGAATTGGCTGCTGTTTTGATTAAAGAGGAGCAGAGATTAGATGTACTGGTGAACAATGCAGGTCTAGCTGGTGAGCAAGTCAATAGTTTCAGTTTATTTTCCCCTGATTACATTTCTGATGATCAATCTGTTGTTCTATACCATTTCATGACATTGCAGTATGAAAATAAAATTTTCTTGACACCATTGGAAGAAACATCTTTGATAAAAAGACAGGATTTCCTCTTTTTGTCACAATGATTTCTATGATCTTCTTCTACATGTGTTCGAAACTTCAAATTCTATATCGAGGGTTCAATGCAAGACTATAGTAAGTGCTTCATGTTTGCATTGAACCCTCGATATTCGACCAATGTTTTCTAGATTACAGTGTTATGAAAACTGCAGATGAACATATGTTCAAATGGAAGTAAACTCTTTATTGGACCAATGTTTTTCTAGATTGCAGTATCATGAACACTGCAGGTGAACTTAAGTTCGAATGGAAGTTAACTTTACATTGGACTAAAGTTTTCTAGATTACAGTATTATGAACACTGCAGGTAAACTTAAGTTTAAATGGAAGTAAACTCTTAATTGGACCAATGTTTTTCTAGATTACAGTATTATGAACAGTGCAGGTGAACATAAGATCAAATGGAAGTAAATTCTTTATTGGACCAATGTTTTTCTAGATTACAGTATTATGAACACGTCAGGTGAACATAAGTTCAAATGGAAGTAAACTCTTTATTGGACCAATGTTTTTCTAGATTACAGTATTATGAACACTGCAGGTGAACTTAAGTTCAAATGGAAGTAAACTCTTTATTGGACCAATGTTTTTCTAGATTACAGTATCATGAACACGGCAGGTGAACATAAGTTCAAATGGAAGTAAACTCTTTATTGATCCAATGTTTTTCTAGATTACAGTTATATGAACACTGCAGATGAACATAAGTTCAAATGGAAGTAAACTCTTTATTGGACCAATGTTTTTCTAGAATACAGTATTATGCACACGTCAGGTGAACATAAGATTAAATGGAAGAAAACTCTATTGGACCAATGTTTTTCTAGATACCAGTATTATGCACACTGCAGGTGAACATAAGTTCAAATGGAAGTAAACTCTATATTTGACCAATGTTTTTCTAGAATACAGTATTATGAACACTGCAGGTGAACATAAGTTCAAATGGAAGTAAACTCTTTATTGGACCAATGTTTTTCTAGATTACAGTATAATGAACACTGCAGGTGAACATAAGTTCAAATTGAAGTAAACTCTTTATTGGACCAATATTTTTCTAGATTACAGTATTATGAACATTGCAGGTGAACATAAGTTCAAATGGAAGTAAACTCTTTATTGGACCAATGTTTTCTAGATTACAGTATTATGAACACTGCAGGTGAACTTAAGTTCAAATTGAAGTAAACTCTTTATTTGACCAATGTTTTTCTAGATTACAGTATTATGAACACTGCAGGTGAACATAAGTTCAAATTGAAGTTAATTCTTTATTGGACCAATGTTTTTCTATATTACAGTATCATGAACACGTCAGGTGAACATAAGTTCAAATGGAAGTAAACTCTTTATTGGACCAATGTTTTTCTAGATTACAGTATTATGAACACTGCAGATGAACATAAGTTCAAATGGAAGTAAACTCTTTATTGGACCAATGTTTTTCTAGATTTCAGTATTATGAACACGTCAGGTGAATATAAGTTTAAATGGAAGAAAACTCTTTATTGGACCAATGTTTTTCTAGATTACAGTATTATGAACACTGCGGGTGAGCATAAGTTCAAATGGAAGTAAACTCTTTATTTGACCAATGTTTTTCTAGAATACAGTATTATGAACACTGCAGGTGAACATAAGTTCAAATGGAAGTAAACTCTTTATTGGACCAATGTTTTTCTAGATTACAGTATAATGAAAACTGCAGGTGAACATAAGTTCAAATGGAAGTAAACTATTTATTGGACCAATGTTTTTCTAGATTACAGTATAATGAACACTGCAGGTGAACATAAGTTCAAATGAAAATAAACTCTACATTGGACCAATGTTTTTCTAGATTACAGTATTATGAACACTGCAGGTGAACATAAGTTCAAATGGAAGTAAACTCTTTATTGGACCAATGTTTTTCTAGAATACAGTATCATGAACACGTCAGGTGAACATAAGTTCAAATGGAAGTAAACTCTTTATTGGACCAATGTTTTTCTAGATTACAGTATTATGAACACTGCAGGTGAACATAAGTTCGAATTGAAGTTAACTTTACCATTGGACCAAAGTTTTTTAGATTGCAGTATTATGAACACGTCAGGTGAACGTTCAAATGGAAGTAAACTCTTTATTTGACCAATGTTTTTCTAGATTACAGTATTATGAACACTGCAGGTGAACATAAGTTCAAATGGAAGTAAATTCTTTATTGGACCAATGTTTTTCTAGATTACAGTATTATGAACACGTCAGGTGAACATAAGTTCAAATGGAAGTAAACTCTTTATTGGACCAATGTTTTTCTAGATTACAGTATTATGAACACTGCAGATGAACATAAGTTCAAATAAAAGTAAACTCTTTATTGGACAAATGTTTTTCTAGATTACAGTATTATGAATACGTCAGGTGAACATAAGTTCAAATGGAAGAAAACTCGTTATTGGACCAATGTTTTTCTAGATTACAGTATTATGAACACTGCAGGTAATCATAAGTTCAAATGGAAGTAAACTCTTTATTTGACCAATGTTTTTCTAGATTACAGTATTATGAACACTGCAGGTGAACATAAGTTCAAATGGAAGTAAACTCTTTATTGGACCAATGTTTTTCTAGATTACAGTATAATGAACACTGCAGGTGAACATAAGTTCAAATGGAAGTAAACTATTTATTGGACCAATGTTTTTCTAGATTACAGTATTATGAACACTGCAGGTGAACGTCAGTTCAAATGGAAGTAAACTCTTTATTTGACCAATGTTTTTCTAGATTACAGTATTATGAACACTGCAGGTGAACATAAGTTCGAATTGAAGTTAACTTTGCATTGGACCAAAGTTTTCTAGACTTCAGTATTATGAACACGTCAGGTGAACTTTCAAATGAAAGTAAACTCTACATTGGACCAATGTTTTCTAGATTACAGTATTATCTTATTTTATTTGTTTTACATTGAATGTGTAGGAAGCTTGAAGCTTGTTAAATTCACTTTCGATGAAGATACCAGGAGTATTTTTCATTGCATTGATCACTGTGAGATTGATATTGGAAAATTTCAAAATTTTAACATTTAGATAAATAAAACAGGAAATACAAGGACAATTAGTGTTTGCAATTCTTTATTCCTGTATGGTGTAATAGGAAGATACTGAACTAAATTGAATTCGTTGACTATGTCGGGAACCATTTCTTCCTTTGACTCTTTCAAAAATGATCTACTCAATGTGTCAGCAACAACAAGTCCCCTGGCTTGTAGGTAACATCTAGATCATATGACTGCAGTGAAAGAAGTCATCTTTGTAACCTCGGCGGTGCTTGGTGTATTGGTTTTCTCCAAATGCTTTGAAGTGGTCTATGATCACTTTCAACAATAACTCTTCGTCCGAAGATATATTGATGAAATTCCTTCGCACCAAACGCAATTGCTAACCCTTCTTTCTCTATCTGCGAATAATTCTGTTGACTCTGTGTTAATGCTCTTGAGTAAAAAGCAATGTATCTACCTTCCTGTTTCAACGCACATCCGAGTATTGCTTGATGCATCGACTGTTAATGTAAATTCCTTTTTCGGATCGTAGTAGCTTAACACAGATGCATTCGTAACTAGTGTTTTGAGTTGTTGGAAACTCTTTTCCTGTTCATGATCCCAGTCCCATGAAACTTGTTTCTCTAATAATGTTCTTAACGGAGCGCTTACTTCCGATAAGTTGTCTAGAAACTTTCCAAGATATTGTATGAATCCTAGAAAACTTTGCAATTCCTTGACGCTTGTTGGTCTCGGCATCTCCAATACAGCTCTGATCTTCTCTTTGTCAGGCTTAACCCCAGATCCAGTCAAGACGTGTCCAACGTACGAAACTTCGTCTTGTCTGAATTCGCACTTTTCTGGTTTTAACTTGAGGTTGTTTTCTCGCATAACATCCAGTACACGTTAGAGCATTTCGTCATGTTCATTCATGGTTCTTCCCCACACAATTATGTCATCTATAATTGCGTCACATCCTTCGATATTGGCTATCAGTTCTGAGATTTTTCTTTGGTAGATTTCACTTGCGGAGATAATTCCAAAAGGAAGCCTTTTGAATGAATATCGTCCATGCAGAGTATTGAAAGTACATAACTTTGAACTTTCGTCATCTAATTTGCCAGAATGAAGATGTACAGTCGAGTTTCGAGAAAACTGACACTTCGGGAATCTGCTCAATAACGTCTTCTACTGTCTTCAATTGATGGTCTTCTCTGAGAACAGCTTTATTTAGATCTCTCGGGTCTATACAAATTCTTACTTGTCCATTTGCTTTAACGACAGCCACCATAGAATTTACCCACGGTGTTGGTTCTGATTGCTTCTCAATTACTCCCAACCTTTCCATCCGTTTCAACTCTTCTTTGATTTTGTTCTTCAACGAGAGAGGTACCTTTCTAGGAGCATGTACTACAGGGTTTGCTTTAGAATCAATCTTAATTCTGTATTTACCTGGCATACAACCTATTCCTTCAAACAGATTTGAATATTCTTGTTGAATGTCTGTTGGAATCTTCCCGGAAACACTGTGTATCCTTTTTATAAGACCCAGTTCCTCACAAGAGTCAACACCTAACAATGGTTTGGATTTCATGTCAACGACGTAGAACTTTAAGACATAAATCCTATCCTTGTACTCACAGTCTAATGTCACGACACCTTTTGCACTGATTTTGTGTCCAGAGTATGACTTTAAAGGAACGTTACTCTTGTGAATTTTCTTTGCAATACCCAATCTATTCGCCAACTCGAAAATAATAACATTACACATTGCCCCAGTGTCCAACTGGAAATTCACTTTCTGGTTTTAAACTAAAATATCTTCCATCCAGTCCTTTCGTATTGAATTCAGCTCAGTTTCAACTGACGACATGTGCATTAAATCAAGCTCCTCTTCCAAACTATCTGATTGTGTGTCGCACACATTCACACCTCTCTGTTTTTTTGGATCTGCAGACGCGAGCATATTGGTTCATCTTTTCACACTTTTTCAGGGCATGTTGCATGTGTGGAATCAAGACCACAGTTTGTACAGAATTGAAAGTTCTTCTTTGGAAATCTAGTTTTCTTCTTTGATGATGACATTTTCTTCTTAACCATATCAGTTTTCTCTTCAGACATAAATTTCGCCTGTATAGCTAATTGTTCATAGAGTCTTGCTATGTTCAGTGTGTTTTGAAGAGTTAAGTCCGAACCTTGACTGATCAATTTCTCTCTTATTTTTGTGCTTTTTATTCCTATCACAATCCTATCCCGTACCATCTCTTCTTTGTCAGCGAAGTTACAGTCTCTGGCAAGGATCTGCAATTCTTCTACAAATGTGTCAAATGATTCTGAATCATGTTGTACTTTGGAATGAAAATTGTATCTATTGTAAATCACATTTGTACGTGGCTTTACATATTCCTCAAACTTGGCATAATAGACATATAGAGATTTCTTTTCGTCAGAACTTAACACCCAAACTGAATACACATACCTTCCTTTCTCACCAGCCCACGACATCAAATATGAACATTTATCTTCTTCCGATTTGGATTTTAATGGTCCAGTAAACATAGAGTCAACATGTTGTTTGAAACTAGTCCATGTCCCTTCCAAATCTGCACTTTCCCAGTCCATTCTGGGTGAACTTCCAGATGAATTGTTCATATTGTCCATTTTAAATTTCATCGTACTTCTTTTCACAAAAATTCAAAAATGTTCCAATTAACTTCTGACATCATGTTACGTATTCACTGGGCAGAATATAATAACTCAATACAAGTGTATATATTCCATGTTTATTGTTTTGCATCTACTCTCAGACTCCTTTACAAGTATACAGGTATGGTATTATAAAGAGCTATGAAATGTATATATCCACCTATAAGACAATAGTGTTAATAGTCTGTGGACATGTATAGTAGAATACATCACACTACTGAAGCGATCAGCGCCAAGCAGAATAGTAAATGTCTCTTCAATAGTTCACAAAAGGCTCAGCGTCCTGGACTTTGAGGATTTGAATGCAGAGAAGAGCTCTTCAAAACAAGGGCGATACGGTTTAAGCAAACTCTGCAATATTTTGTTCACTCGTGAACTCTCAGCACGCTTAGAAAATACTGGTATTCATTTGCCTTTTTTACCAATTCTCCTTTACCCCAATTTCAATGTTGCTTTTTGATTCTAGTTAAACAAATTGGCAGACAGCAAAAAGATATTGATATATGTCATCTTTTTTCAGAAAATATTGTTTAGAATTGAAAAAAAATGGTTGTTATTAGTACTTTTTTTCGATTTTAGCAGTATGTTTTTCAGTCAGTTCCTTCTTTTGAGGGTTTGGTAAAGAAAGAAATTAAAACCAAGTTTGCCATATTTTCTCTTTACATAACAGTAGCAAATTTTATGATTACAAATTTGAAATAAACCTTGTTATGAAGTATTCCTTGGTAGGATGCAAATAATAAACTGGATATTGCTTGATACACAGTCCTAAGAAACACAGGTCCTCCATAGATGACTTTGAAAGCATGCAGCTTTTGTTGTAAAATATTGCTTTAATTTTTAGTAGATCTTTTGAATAAATAACAAAGTTAGTATGACAAAGAGGTAAAATTACAAACCTTTTGTAAGTAGATGTTCAGAGTTTGCCAATTATGAGAATACTATATTATAACATAAACTTAGACAATATATACTCGTTTACCTCGCAATAAGTTGCAAATGTGCGAAGCGAAGGCCGAAGAAATGTCAAGTCACATTATACACCGACATCACACAGTTCATGTTCAGCCAGGTCGGCGATGGAATATCATCATGCAGCCCAATTTCTTTTATGTGATTTTCTTCCTTGTTATGCCCCAAAGTTATGATTACCAGAAAATTCAATGGTTTGAATGACAAATAATTTCAAATAAAAGTTTGAGTCACATACAAGGGCGGATATTCTATATTCCTGTACTTTGCAATAAGGTATACGTTATGCTCGTCATTTCCGTTAATATCAGATGGTTTTACTTCTAACCAATGATCTATTTCGACTCTATAGCTGACTGGATTTGATTGATATTAAAATATGACGCTTGGATTGCCTGTTATTAGGGTAAAAAAACTCGTTCGAAGAGTTACTTGCAGAGACAAGCCTTCCAGTGTTCCTACTTTTACAATAGTTTCCTACTTTTTGAATAGTTTCTTACTTTTTGCTAAAAAACTCCTACTTTTCCTATTTTTTTTTAAGATAAGGCAGCAAAAAAATGTAAAATGAACTTTACTTTCCACATGATATAACAGCATGATCTAGCTTTGCCATGTGGAAAAACCTAGTTTAACAAGTATTGTTGGCTTCATGAAGTATGACTCTGTTGGAAATTGTAAGGGTAGGCAGTTGCTGGCAGTGGGTGTCCGGAAAGCCGATTTGTGTTTAGATGTTGCTGACATGGAGATTGGAAAGGACACTAAGAAAACATTGTCTACCCTAGAACATGGTTGTGCAAATGTGTTGTTTGAGCATGAGATCTTTCTACAAGACAGTTGCTGAATATCTACAGAAACGCCTACCACTTCAGACAATATTGTGAAAGTAGCCCAGTGTCTTAATCCTAGTTAAATGTAATAATTAAGTCATTTTTGTCCTATATTGTATACTTTTATCTCTGATGTTTACATATTAAGCACTATTTTCGCATTACTTTTGTATGTTTATAACTACATTTGTATGTATTTTCATATACTCCATTATTTCATGTATGTGTATATATTGTAATGACGATGAACCTTAAGTGTTCAAGTCATGAAATAAACTTCTGTTCTGTTCTGTTCTGTTCTGTTTACATGAATAGTCCACAATTAGCACAAAGAATTGTAGGGTTTTGCATTTAGAACGCCTCCTCAGATAGGTTATTTGCCATGATTAATTGGCATTTTAACTGAAGATATTCCTACTTTTCCTTCATTTTTGGAAAATACATTCCTTCTATTTTCTACTTGTCTGTCAGAAAACCTCCTATTTTTTCTTAGTGGCTGCTAGAAGGACTGCAGAGAGGGTAACCTATAATTCATTTAATCCGTGATATCCTTCAGGTGTCACATTCTAGTACTATATTACTTATGTACAGGATGCTCATTAGCTCAGTCCCTAGCATGTCTATCTTGGAATAGAAGGGATCTGAATTTGAGAACCAAATAGGACAATAATCTTTCAAATGATTGACCCTTAGAATGGTGGGTAATTTACTGGAACAAGATTTTGGTGGTGTCGGCTTTCCAAAACCTTAAATATCTGTTTATTTTGATAAAGAAAGAAACTCATAGTAGAAAACAGGTTAGATCAAAGGCAAGCCACCGATTTACTTAGTGGCAGGCCGGGATCTAATCTGCATATATATGAAGTCGGTTCCAGCAATATAAGGTTTAATCAGTCAATGTAACACGATTTATTTGTCTCTCATCACTGATCAAAAATGTTCATGTGAGAAAGCAAACAATGGCTTGGAAAAAATATTATACCGGTAAGGAAATACCAGGAGCGTAGATTGTTGTGTTGATCACCACATTATGAGTTGACATAAATTCAAGTGTTAACAGTGTTAATCCCTAATAAAACCAAGAAAATCATATGCAAATTGCTACCTGGGAGTTTCATACATAAATACGGTCTTTCATGTTTTTGTTCTCCTGTTGAAGAGCCATGAAGAATTTCGTTTAAGTAGAATACGTATAATTTGCCATTTTGAAATTAATTCTCTCGTCAGATTACTTCAGTCGTTCACGGTAAACATCGGTCGGAACTGTTCAGTTTATTAAGATAATATCCCGACCCAGACCGATGCAGACAACTAACAAAATAAACTGACAATCGTATTGAGATTGAATTTCAAATGGAAGATTATGGAAAAGAAAATTGCTTGTTGGAGCAATATCTCCTTCTGCCACATTTGGTTCTATCCAGTTTCTCAGGTATGAAGTTATTTGTTAACTTTTTTAATTGTTGTCCTATGTTGCTAACAAAAGGTAAATCTTGTGTTGTTATTTGTTGAGACTTTTACTGCGGTCACTTAATTCAAGTTATGCTTTTATATTAGAAGTAATCATAAATATAACAAGTCAGACAGCTTTGATTGCTTAAAACAGGATTTCATATCATCTTAAATTATAATGTTCATGGAAGGTTTGTGCAAATTTGGAAACCTAATACATTGTTATAGAGAATATGCAGGTATATGAATAGACAACACAACTGATCAGTGGATGACAGTGTCCTCGCTGGTTGGACGTGAGTGTGTCTTTAAGAGGTTTATTTGCTTGGTTCATTACCAAATTAGCAGTTGACATGAACTGTGAAATGAGAAAAACTTATCTTTTGAAAAAAACAAGATCATCTTTTTGGTGTGTTACATTTTATTTTTCCCAGAAGTTCCCCAATGCAGAGATGCAGAATAACCTATTTATTTAAAAAAAACTTTCTATTATTGATGCATTTTGGTTTTTAACTTGATGTCACAATATTGATCACTTATGAAAACATCTCAAATCATCTGTGAAAAGAACTGATGTACGTTGCCATGACATCATTTTTTGGGGAGTAAGTATTAGTGATAATTCTAACCAATGGGTGTATGATAATGCAGTGCTGTTATTGTTTCTTACAGAGTTCAGAAGAAGGCGCCAAAACCACGATATATTGTGCAGTAAGTGAGGACGTTGCGAGTGACTCGGGGAAATATTACTCTGACTGTATGGTGGCGGAGGATCAGTGTTCTGAGCTGGGCAAGGATATGGGTGTAGTCTGGAAGCTGTGGGAGGTTACTGAGAGGTTTACTGGACTGGAGAAATAGATGTGCTGGTTGGGGTTTTATACTGCATCATTATAAGGAGTGACGATTCACACTTATTAAATAAAAGCTTGTGACATGCACAAGGAAGTATCATATGTGAAATCCATTCATTAAATGTTTTTTTATTTAACTATTAAAGTGCTGAAACGAATTTCATGCTTACGCAAGCGGATTAGATCCAGGTCAATTGCAAAGTGAATTGGTGGCTTGCCTGTGACATAACGTGTTTGCTACCCCTGAGTACCGTTTCTCAACAAAATATAGCAGATATTTAAGGTTTTGGAAAGCAGACAACACAAAATTGTTTTTCTAGAAAACTACCAAGCATTCTAAGGGTTTTAGGCGTATGATAAACTGTATACTTGTTTCTATCTTGGATAACAGGGACTTTAGCAACATCAGCAGGTAGACAATGTGTAGAGTAAAGCAATGAGATACTTCCTAGGATTACACAGCTTTACGCCCAATCCATGATATGTGACCTTGCGTACATATCAACCATCATTTGTATTAACAAGATAGATCTAAAATCGTCAAATTTGTTTAATTGACATAATTAAGGCTGCCTATTAATTAAACATTTGAAATTTTCGATATGAAAACAGTATTTAAGCTTTGCACGTGTATTTCAATACAATTCGGTAAGATTTTATTCGGTTGATTAAGTTTCATGGACAATTTCCTTAGATAATATGACTATTATTCTACTGTACTGTGTCTATGGCATTTCTCTTGTGAAATCATTGAGATAATGCTTCATTTATCACGTTTTCCCAAAGAATCAATCTATTGCTTAGCGATTATTCTCGATCATTCATTTCGGCATATATACCATTAAGAATGAGTCTGAAATTATTGTGGTAAAGGTTTGGCTCCAAATAAGCAGTTTTTTGTATATCACATTGTTTTCTCAAACACTTAAGTTTTTCTCTCAGAGTCAGATATTAGGATAGAATTTTATCAACAGACTTAAAGAAGATATTCGCATACGTCAAAGCTGATAAACATGAGTGTAGGAAAATTCCCCACTAGGAAAATCCCCCCCACTAGGACAATACCCCACTAGGATAATTCCCCACTAGGACGATTACCCACCAGGACAATTGCCCACTGGGACAATTACCCACTGTTTGATATAAAACATATATTAAAGTAAATTATGTTTTTTTTTATTTATAATATAGATTTTGTGTTATCATGTTATCTCTACTCATTAACAATGAAAATAAGAGTGAACAGTTATCAACAGTTATCAAAATAGAGATTTGAAGCATTGTTCCTTTTTCGTCGGCAAAAATATAAACTGATAAAAGAATTGTACAGAATGCATGTAACAATTTATTATCAGTAGTATTTGTCAAGTCAAGTTAATATCAATGACCAATTAATTGGACAGTTGATTCAAAATTTTAACCTAATATGAAATACTTTACTTTGCAAATATTGAAGATTCTAATTAAAAGACTCTGTGAATTCTTATGATATTAATTTATAAATGCTTACATTTCAAGTAGTTGGAATGTTGGGTCTGAGGAGATAAAATATAAGGAAGCATAGTGATGATAAACCAATTTTAAAAGAAATAAATGAAGGATAAAGATGTGTATAGGTATTATCTTAACCCTCACAGTGCTTGAACCAACTTCATGCTTATGCAAACAGGTTAGATCGAGGCCAGCCAGATGTAAATTGCGACTGGCCTATTGGCTAACCTCTTTGCTACCCTGAGTATCTTTCCTTATTAAAACTAAACAGATACCGGGTATTTAAGGTTTTGAAAAGCAGGCGACACAAAACTCTATTTCTAGAAAACTACACATCATTCCAAGGGTTAAAGAAAAGTTCTATATTGCACATATATTCCATGTGGCACATCTTTGGAGGCCCCTTGGTAAGAAGATTCCAATTGCCATGTTGCTTCTTTTTCTATACAGAAATCATAGAGAATTATTCTTTTAAAATAACCAAATTATTTGTATAATATATTTATGAAAACACTTCCCATACGTGAAAACTTAATTTTGAATATTTGATCACGTGTCTTGTTATGACAAACAATTTGAATAAATAACAACAACAACCAAAAGCTTCATACATTTCCATCATTCAAAACAGCAGCTCAAAAACACTATCTTTATAAACAATTAATGTAAACAGCAGCTTAAAAACACTACCTAAATAAACAATTAATGTAACAATCTTACACTCATACATATGCTTAATAACCGATCTTTAACACTCAATCCTATGGTATACATAGTAGTACTATTGTATGAGTTCCCACGGTTTACGCACAATACACAATCATACGAACTGCGATGTGAGATTTAGAATGTTTGAAAGGGCGGCCATCTTGCCTGTCTGATTAGATGTGATACGATACGCTCTTCGTCTGATTTACGATATCTGATATGCGATACATGTTCTGCGATTTACAATGCACGCTAGGAAGTTTGGACGAATTTCATGTATCATTTACGAAGGTACAATAAAAATACCGTGATCACTATGTATTAAATGACAAAACCAAAATGAGTCTTTCTTGTAAGTAAACATTAAATATTGATTTTATTTGTTTCTGAATTCTTAGTTTTCTAAATTTTGTTAAACATAACTGTAGGTCTTTTTGTTTATTCCCTCGTAAAGACTCCTTTTGATCATTCGAATGGTGAACAATTAAGTTTTTCAATATAAATAAAAACTAGTGCATTGGCGAGGGGAGGCAAAACGTTCAGTAACATTATACTTTAAAAATTAATCCTTTTTTAATTCTCACAATCTACCATGCATCATAACACATGGGATGGAATGCAGTAAGTGTTATTTAGTTTTCATGGAACAAGTGTTTCACATATCTCAATCAAGTGTGCCAAATTGTCTACACATAATTAAAAACCAATTTTACCGATAAGCCCAATGCATTGTTTTACAATGGGCTAACAATCAGCAGACTAATTTTTGAATTTTCGAGATGCTGTTACGCATCTCAGCCCTTTACAACATATGATCTATGATTTATGTGATATGTTTACCATACCATCTGGTCTTATCCGATGTGATATGATACATTACGGTCCCATTTGGGATCTGATATCTTACAGTTCAATACCAATGATATATGCTGTAGGTACGAAGGTACTACTGTATGTATTATCAAATTTTGTTTCACCCAATTCATTTATTGACATGAATGGTTTGACTGTCATGAAGGTAAACCTGACAAGAAATCTTTTGTATATACCAATGATAAATGCTGTTTTGGGGAACTCATACGAAGGTACTTCTGTATGTATTATCATATTTTGTTCCCCCCACTTCACTAATTGAAATGGATGATTTGGCAATCATGAAGGTAAACCTGACAAGAAATCTTGAATTTACTGTTAAGCCGTCAATCAACAAGTAAATAAAACCATCAAACCATACTTCATCAAATTAAACCCTCCTTTTATCCTTGATGATCTATGCATATGGGTATTTCATTTTACATTTGTAAAAACAAGTACATCTTCGATCAACCAAGTTAGCCAGGGGTCCTGGCCTGTGTGCAAACCCTGAGTACACATGGGCCAGGACCCGCGGCTTCATTCAGTTAACCCTCCTATTATATAGCTACGCCATGACCTTGATTTTTGGTATATAAAAGACAAGATTATCAATATTCTCACTACTGTACGAGACTCTGACGAAGAATGTGCCATAGTCGAGAACATCTCTAGAACAAACATTTCAACATCACCCAGTATCTTCTGAAACTTCTCATGAAGGTCTGTTGATAATTAGCCCACCTTCTCATCATTCATTTTGAGGTTGATCCATATTGAGACCAATAACACAGAAAATTATATCTGATAAATAGGATGATTTGATAGAAACATTTTCGACAGGAAGAAAACCTGCTCTTTTAGATCGGATTCTCCTTTTGCTACAGTGTTAAAATTTATTTTTTCAAAATATTGCTGAAGAGGCATCATTATGAAGTAAAGGGTAAAGAGAAGTGTTGAGTTCATTTTCATGGACATAAACAGATGACAATCAAACAGCACTCGTGGTTTGTTATCTATAGCATTGACCTTAATTAAAGCAGTATCATACACACGAGACCAAATCATTTACAAGCAACCATTGTTAACTTACTGCATATATAGGGTATATATATATCTATAAAGTACAATCACTAAAATTTTACAAATAGTTTCTCCTATACCACTTAATGATATCTTTAACCATTACAGTGCTGGAACTGACTTCATGCTAATGCAAATAGGTTAGATCCAGGCCAGCCACCAAGTAAATTGTGTATAGGTATTATCTTAACCCTCACAGTGATTGAACCAACTTTATGCTTATGCAAACAGGTTAGATCCAGGCCAGCCAGATGTAAATTGCGACTGGCCTATCGGCTAACCTCTTTGCTACTCTGAGTATCTTTCCTTATCAAAACTAAACAGATACCGGGTATTTAAGGTTTTGGAAAGCAGGCGACACGAAACTCTATTTCTAGAAAACTACACATCATTCCAAGGGTTAAAGAAAAGTTCTATATTGCACATATATTCCATGTGGCACATCTTTGGAGGCCCCTTGGTAAGAAGATTCCAATTGCCATGTTGCTTCTTTTTCTATACAGAAATCATAGAGGATTATTCTTTTAAAATAACCAAATTATTTGTATAATATATTTATGAAAACACTTCCCTTACGTGAAAACTTAATTTTGAATATTTGATCACGTGTCTTGTTATGACAAACAATTTGAATAAATAACAACAACAACCAAAAGCTTCATACATTTCAATCATTCAAAACAGCAGCTCAAAAACACTATCTTTATAAACAATTAATGTACACAGCAGCTTAAAAACACTACTTAAATAAACAATTAATTTAACAATCTTACACTCATACGTATGCTTAATAAGCAGTCTTTAACACTCAATCCTATGGTATATATAGTAGTACTATTGTATGAGTTCCCACGGTTTACGCACAATACACAATCATACGAACTGCGATGTGAGATTTAGAATGTTCGAAAGGGCGGCCATTTTGCCTGTCTGATTAGATGTGATACGATACGGTCTTCGTCTGATTTACGATATCTGATATGTGATACATGCTCTGCGATTTACAATTCACGCTAGGAAGTTTGGACGAATTTCATGTATCATTTACGAAGGTACAATAAAAATACCGTGATCACTATGTATTAAATGACAAAACCAAAATGAGTCTTTCTTGTAAGTAAACATTAAATATTGATTTTATTTGTTTCTGAATTCTTAGTTTTCTAAATTTTGTTAAACATAACTGTAGGTCTTTTTGTTTATTCCCTCGTAAAGACTCCTTTTGATCATTCGAATGGTGAACAATTTAGTTTTTCAATATAAATAAAAACTAGTGCATTGGCGAGGAGAGGCAAAACGTTCAGTAATATTATACTTTAAAAATTAATCCTTTTTTAATTCTCACAATCTACCATGCATCATAACACATGGGATGGAATGCAGTAAGTGTTATTTAGTTTTCATGGAACAAGTGTTTCACATATCTCAATCAAGTGTGCCAAATTGTCTACACATAATTAAAAACCAATTTTACCGATAAGCCCAATGCATTGTTTGACAATGGGCTAACAATCAGCAGACTAATTTTTGAATTTCCGAGATGCTGTTACGCATCTCAGCCCTTTACAATATATGATCTATGATTTACGTGATATGTTTACCATACCATTTGGTCTTATCCGATGTGATATGATACATTACGGTCCCATTTGGGATCTGATATCTTACAGTTCAATACCAATGATATATGCTGTAGGTACGAAGGTACTTCTGTATGTATTATCAAATTTTGTTTCACCCAATTCACTTATTGACATGAATGGTTTGACTGTCATGAAGGTAAACCTGACAAGAAATCTTTTGTATATACCAATGATAAATGCTGTTTTGGGGAACTCATACGAAGGTACTTCTGTATGTATTATCATATTTTGTTCCCCCCACTTCACTAATTGAAATGGATGGTTTGGCAATCATGAAGGTAAACCTGACAAGAAATCTTGAGTTTACTGTTAAGCCGTCAATCAACAAGTAAATAAAACCATCAAACCATACTTCATCAAATTAAACCCTCCTTTTATCCTTGATGATCTCTACATATGGGTATTTCATTTTACATTTGTAAAAACAAGTACATCTTCGATCAACCAAGTTAGCCAGGGGTCCTGGCCTGTGTGCAAACCCTGAGTACACATGGGCCAGGACCCGCGGCTACATTCAGTTAACCCTCCTATTATATAGCTACGCCATGACCTTGATTTTTGGTATATAAAAGACAAGATTATCAATATTCTCACTACTGTACGAGACTCTGACGAAGAATGTACCATAGTCGAGAACATCTCTAGAACAAACATTTCAACATCACCCAGTATCTTCCGAAACTTCTCATGAAGGTCTGTTGATAATTAGCCCATCTCCTCATCATTCATTTTGAGGTTGATCCATATTGAGACCAATATCACAGAAAATTATATCTGATAAATATGATGATTTGATAGAAACATTTTCGACAGGAAGAAAACCTGCTCTTTTAGATCGGATTCTTCTTTTGCTACAGTGTTAAAATTTATTTTTTCAAAATATTGCTGAAGAGGCATCATTATGAAGTAAAGGGTAAAGAGAAGTGTTGAGTTAATTTTCATGGACATAAACAGATGACAATCAAACAGCACTTGTGGTTTGTTATCTATAGCATTGACCTTAATTAAAGCAGTATCATACACACGAGACCAAATCATTTACAAGCAACCATTGTTAACTTTCTGCATATATAGGGTATATATATCTATAAAGTACAATCACTAAAATTTTACAAATAGTTTCTCCTATACCACTTAATGATATCTTTAACCATTACAGTGCTGGAACTGACTTCATGCTAATGCAAATAGGTTAGATCCAGGCCAGCCACCAAGTAAATTGGTGACTGGCCTGTGATCTAACCTGTTTGCTTCTTTGAGTATCTTTCCTTACCAAAATTAAGCTGATAAATAAGGTTTTGGAAAGCAGACAACACAAACATCTATTTTTAGAAAATTACCCAGCATTCTAAGGGTCAACTTAAGTTGCTTATAAGTGAAATAGGACATGGCCATGTCAAGCAAAGACCTAATAAACACAGATAAGCAACTCTCTATAGGCAAATACCAAATAAAAAGTGTCAAGCTATCAGTTCAGGAGATCAAACTGACTACATCATTAAGGTCGATTAAACCTCAAGAATTTCCACGATGTCAATACAATGTCGTGTACCCTTATTTATGAGGATAAATTCACTTATGTTTTGTATATAGCATGCCATGGATGATAATTAACAATTCAATTACTGGTTGGAAAAGTTATGAGCGAGGATTTTTTACCAAATGCAAGCTTCTTTTTTTCCAAACAACTTATAATACATGATAACCAGACTCTTTGAAAAAGCAACTTCTGAAAAATCTATTCAAACAACTACAGATTAAAAATAGATAAAATATCTTAAACAAACAACAAAACAGACAAAGCTAAAAACAAACGAGAAGTAATAAACTTATAAAATAATTTAAATATAACACATTGCTTGCTTTATGGTCTTTAGGAACCAACACTTCGTTAACCTTGAAAAGGAAAAGGGTCATATTATCATTAACCCTTTACCAAACGCAAAAATGTGGCTGTCTCAAATTGAAAGAGTTTGCAGACGACATTTCAAAATGTGGTGAAATTGGTAAAAAGTCTTCTCATAGGGCAGAAAACATTGTGGGAAAAGGAGAAATTGCTCGTTACAAGTAATTTCTCCTTTTCCCACATTGTTTTCAAGATTTGTCTGCAAAAAAGTGGCTAAATGTTGTTATTGTTTGGTAATGGGTTAAAGGAACCGACTTATGGGTGATGGCATGAATAAACAAATTTCTTTTAAGGATCCAGGGCCTTCCCCAGCCCTTTTAAGCCTTGTTGGGGCCCAGCGTCTGATTTTCAAACTAAGCACTTCCCCTAAATTCTGCCTAAATTGATCCCACTGTGCCTAATTGCCCAAAGCGATTAAAATGTGTTCCGCTTCCAGTCTACTTGCTTCTGTTTTTTTAAAAAAAAAACCAAACATGTGAATTGGTTAAACACAAGTTTGTTTTTACCTTTTATTCCAAAAAGTATCCTTATAAATTCACCATTCTATAATGCATATGTAAACGAAATCGACAGGGAAACCTACCATTCCCTTTCGTGTCAAACCCAATGCACCGCCCCACCCCAACCTTTGCATCAAGCACCGAAGCCCTTAAAAATATCTAGGGAAAACCGTGGAACCTCTGATTACTATCTCCTTACTACCTGTTACAACAAGTATTGAGACAAAGACATTGGAACATGTTTGAGACTACCATTCCACAAAAAAAACCATTTACATATAATTTTCAATGTCAGTAGTGACAATTTAAGTGTGGTAGATTCTTTCAAGTTATTATGTAACAAACCGACTAAAGACACAATCACATCCAATCAGTAAATAACACCGTCATTCACTGATCAGTTGTGTTGTCTATTTATATAACCTCCTATATCCTTTTTAACATTAGTGCATTAGGTTATCTTATTTGCATGAACCTTTCTTGAACATTAGATTACTCCCACCTAGGAGAATACTTGTCCCAAGTCTTGGCCCGTGGGAACTACATGGGAAAGGTATCTCCGAGAGAAGGGTAAATCTTCATCCCACCAATTTTAACAAACTTAGCAAATTGACCTCTAAAAGACACAATCACATCTGATCAGGGAAAAACACTGTTGTCCACTGATCAGATGTGTTGTCTATTTATAAACCCTTTCTTTTCTATAATAATGCGTTAGGTTCTTTAACTCCCACCTCAAAAAAGACTTGTCCCTTTGGAAATAGGTGGGAGAGACAACTTGGATGTCAAATGTAAGGAGAAGGCTTCATGCATACAACCAATGCCTCAAATGCAACAAACAGAGCAAATCATACCTCTCAAAGACACAATCACATTTGATCAGGGAAAAAAACAGTTGTCCATTGATCAGTTGTGTTGTCTATTTATATACCCGCATGTTCTCTATAATAATGCATTAGGTTCTCTAATTCACATTGATGTTCTGCAAATATTACAGAACTTCCAACTCCGAAAAGACTCGTCCCAAGTCTTGGCCCTTTGGAAATACGTGGGAGAGGCAACTTGGATGTCATATGTAAGGAGAAGTCTTCATACAACCAATGTAACAAACAGAGCATATCATACCTCTCAAAGACACAATCACATCCAATTAAGTGAAAATCACAGTCGTCCATTGATCAGTTGTGTTGTCTTTATATATATATACCTTCATGTTCTCTTTTACACTACATTAAAAGCCCAAAAATGCATAAATGTTCCACAAATGTTACAATTACATCCCCTCAACAATTTACTCAACACAAATTTTCCAAAGGACTGGTCAAACTTTTAAGAACCATGTGCAAGTCAGCTCAGAGAAATGTTCTGTCATTACCACCAGGAATTAAGATCATGTTAATAGGGTCCTGCATGGCCCAGTGGTTAAGGTGGCCGACTAAGAACTCTGGGGTCCAAAGCTTAAATCCAACCAACACCTCCGGCTCTTTAAAGTGACCTTTGGCAAGTCACTTCAGAGCCCTTGCCTTGTACTGGTGGAACCAGCAAAAGCAGTAACATATTTGAAAAATTGTTGATTCTGTGTTAACCCTTTATCAAATGCTATTTTTTCAATGTCCCAAATTGAAAGAGTTTCAGACAAAATTTCAAAATGTGATGAAATTGCAAAACAATCTTCTAGGGCAGAAAACATTGTGGGAAAAGGAGGAATTGCTCGTAAAGAGCATTCTCTCCTTTTCCCACAATGTTTTCCAGGGTTGTCTGCAACAAACTGGTCAAATATTGTTATTGTTTGGTAATTGATATAAAGATTCAAACTGAAAACCATTGATTCACAGACCTATAAAGCAAGCAATTATTCACTACAATTAATACAATTATACAGTACAGTCAAACTTGTGTTAAAAGGCCAGCCTATGGAATTCAGACAATTGGCTGTTTAAGACCGGTTGGCTGCTAAACACAAATTCATGTACACTATAAATCCAACAATTGAACTTTCTGTAGTGGTTGTTTAAGGGAGGTTGGCTGCTTCAAAGGATGGTTGCTTAGCACAAGTTGGACTGTATAATGTAATACTGTGGGCACTCCCTAATATCTCTTAAATGATTCCAATGTGCTTCCACAATAAGGCATAAGTAAAGAAAAAAAAACATACTTCAGCGTAACAATCGAAAGCATTTACAAATGCACCAGCCATTTCTATTCACAGCTCAAATTCAGTGTTTAATAATCAATATTTCTTAGGAATGTCTTCTACAGTGACTCCTTTAACAGCAAGCTCCTCTCTAACTCTATCTAGGTATTCTGGATCTGGGTAGCCAAATCTGTAAGGGAAAAAATAGAGGTTATACAGCAAATGTTGGTATGTCTTAACCCATTACCAAACAATAACGACATTTGACCAGTTCGTTGCAGACGACTTGGAAAACACTGTGGGAAAAGGGACAATTGCTAGTAAAGAGCAAGTTCTCCTGTTCCCACAACGTTTTTTACTCTATCAAAAGATTACTTTCCAATTTCATCAGATTTCGAAATGTTGTCTGCAAACTCTTCCAATTATGGACAGTCGAAAAATTGTCGTTTGGTAAAGGGTTAAGGTGTTTGACAGTTTTTAACTAATTAACAGTTTTAACAGGACAAAATAACACACAAATAACTCATGTTGAGATTATAATGGAAGGGCTTGACCAAATACATGTACTTATAAGTACCAGTGAAGATATATGGTATACCGTAGAGCAAATGAAATAACCACTTCTAAAAACAAGAGCAGGTTTTATGGTTATGAATAACCTTAGGATTTAGGATCTTGAGTAAATCTAATTGTAAAAGCCATCAAACAAACAACAATGGTAAATACTTATGTTCATTTAGCATCGTATACGCTTACAGTTAATGTTAGATTGTATTCTTTTATGTTCATTAGTAATTCGCAGGTGATTGCAGTTTATTTAGCCCATCTTCAATTGGAATATAATCTGAAGTAGTAATATTGCAATTTATAATTGGTCACGTAAGAGTTTCAAGACCCCGTACATCAAATTCTTTTTTTTCCAGAAGTTGCGAAAGTAAAGGAATATTCCTTTATTTAATATATAAACTTTGGGCCTATTTTTTATTTCATACGAGTGTCAAGTGACAAGGTCACATGACCTAGATAAGTCCATACTCGGAATACACTCTGAAAGCAAACATCCACGTTCTTTCACTGGACTGTTTACATCGAACTAGCCGGAATAACACAGTTAGTCATGTAGAACTTACACAGAAAGAACAACAGGGTATACGGGTAATTAATTACCATACAGTGGATGTATCATCCAGTTAGTGATACTGTGGGTTTTTTCCGTCATTATCTACATTTATAGAGTGATTTCGGTCACTTTTTTTCATGAATTTTTGTTTGGAATATAACTGAATACCATAAGTCAAATCAATATTTCACATAAATATATTTCTATTGTATGACGTCCAGGAACTCCAGGGTACCGTTTCAAACAACTTACGGAAAATATTTGCGTAAGTCAAAACTAATAAACATTGATAGTATCTTCAATGAAAGGACAATATTGCAATGTGACATGTCATTGGAAGCGTCTCGGAGAGACGATTCCAATGTTGTGTTACTTCGCAATATTGCTTTGCCAAATATTGAAATAAAAGGACTAGTTGTTTTAGACTTGCGCAAATCTTAAGCGTAAACTGTTAAATAAAACGGTACCCAAGAACACTAATTATTTATGCAATAAAATGACATTTACACACAATTTGGTATTCGATTCCAATATTATAGCCAACTGAACATAACTTCGGACAGTGCATGATCAAGAGTGGTAGTAGTCGTAAACTATGTTATTGTCTTACGAGTTTTGATGATTCCACTGTGCTTTATTTTGTATTGCTCTATGTTTTGTTCATTTGTACATCATTATATCTTAGGTTAGTAACTATTTGAGTTGCACATTAAACACATTAAAGTAGGAGTAGTACCCTTATAGTGCTGGGACCGACTTTATGCTCATGCAGACAGGTTATATCCAGGCCAGCCGCCAAGTAAATTGTTTTCTACTCTGAATATCCTTCCTCATCAAAATTAAGCAGATATTTAAGATTTTTGGAAAGCAGATGACACAAAAATCTGTTTTTAGAAAATTATCCAGCATTCTAAGGGTTAAGGGAAAGTTCAATATTGCCATGTGGCACGTCATTGGAGGAGTCTGGTAGATTAGATTCGGATTGCTTACCCATCATTCTAAAGGTTAATAGACTTACTGGGTGTATGGTTTAGGGTCAGTTTTGTGATGAATATCGTTCCATGTAATAACCCCCTCCTCCCCCGTAGTACGAGATGTGCCTATTGTAAAGGTCAACTTGCGATCAAACGCTATCTTCAACATCTCTAAAACCTCCCTCCCTTCTGTAGTATCAGGTAGGTAAGCTGTTCTTGTGATACCTTTGTAATGCTTGCCAGGATTTGGGTGGTTAGACTGAAACAATACAGATATGAAACTAT